>CM051262.1:976752-1064252 GCA_027921565.1 Artemia sinica
GGAACAATCAGCAAACAGTGGCCTCTCAGCATCTTATAGTCACACCTCTGATTTCATCAAAATGTTGAAGTCTCTAGCGCAATTTCTTCTACTGAAAAAGTTCTCTCTCAATTGTGACACTTCAAAAGTATGTGAAAATTTATCACTATAAGTCCAGCTTCCCAACTAATTGCATAAAAACCTCAATTTTATCAAAGAGAAAAATCTTAGGCCTTTTAAGGTGGTAATTTCAAACATTTTATGGCTTTTATACGACAATATCTGTCATTTACTGGAATCCAGATGGGAGGGAAAAACACGATTTTATATTTCTTTCTTTGAAAACCGGATTATGAAAGGAACATATGCAACATATATTTTTATGAGGTATGCTGCATTAACGTTTGGCATATTTAATTAGGTTTATTTCCTTTTACAGAAGGCCTAAAATTTCGGTAATAGCTATCTAATTATTATGCAATAAAATTTCAAAATTTTTGATTTATTACGAAATCTGATTATTTTCTATATCCTTAATTAGATTTTTTAATTAGAATAGGAGGCCAAATATTAAGAATTCATAAAACATGCCCATCGCTCATACCGTTGTCGAAAAAAAGCATGCATTTTTATTATTATTTTTAATGTATAATTAAGTAAAAAAAAATCTTTTAGTGAATCTTTCTAGTGCAAAAACATTTCCTTTTACAATAGGTCTACATTTTGGTAAATAAATTAATCAATAAAAACGTCATGTTTACTAATTATTAAATCTAATAGTTCATGATAGCCAGTATGCAAATCAAATATAGAAATTTCATAGATAACTTCATCTTTCCTACCACTGCACTCTGAATAAAGGGGCGTTTTTTCATCCATTTTTTTTATTATTTCAGAAAATCGAATCTCTATTTACTGGGGCTTATTTACTTCACAAGAGAGATTTTTTTGATGAAATGGCGCAATAAATAGTAACCTAAAGATTTCCAGGCGGCGTGCAGAATTTTATTTTTTTATAAGGATGGCACCAAAGAAAAATACTCCTTTGGCAAAAAAAAATAGTTGCAAAAAATTTGGCAACTGTGTTTAAAGTACACCAAACGTAGTTGAAGAAACCACCCCCTCCCCTTCCTCTACTTGTGGCTCGTCTTGAATATAGCATAATATGCATTGGCGTCAATAAACACATACACACATTTGGTGCCAGGGTTGAATCCAAAATCGAATATTTTTTAGCTAAAATTTGTGTAAGTATGGAACTTACAGGATTTCAGAAAGTTCGTCTTCTATCCCTGTTCCCAAGCGTCTTACCTGTGTGCACCTATGTCCATAACATAGTAGATCTTTGACCTTTATCTGTTGCTTAAATGGAAGGTCAAATATCGACGGACAATGATTGAACAAAGTCAAATTAAAAAAAAAAAAATAATAAAGAAACCAGCCCTCTTTCATAGTGCTGTGTCATAAAAAAAGGGCGTGTCTAATACCTTTTTTGAAAAGGAGTTAGAAAGACAAAAATGTAGTTAGATAGTAGGGTAAATCAAAATCCACTATGTGTTCCTAGGTTATCAAAATGGCATATTTGCTATTAGTAGTTTGTTGTTTTTGTTAGAATTACATTGTTTATCACTAAAAATAAATTGGGACTAAGTAAATAGCCGTGAATAAGGGAAATAAGAAACATAACTATAACAGTGTAGGAATGGAAGCATGAAAAAGTCTTTTAAATGCAAAGATTAAAAGTAAAGTAAAAAAGTGATGAATGTAAGGCCGACCTCACTGAAGCCGGGGAAGTGTGACGGTCCCATGTCCACTAAGTGAGGAAGGCTTGACTGTGGGCTTGTAACCCAGACCCAGGATTTCGAGGGCCATTCTTTGGGAGAAATATTATTGCAACTGAAAGACCAAGATTGAACCTCGGATCAGAACGTTTTTTGTTGACGAATATCGCAAACCCGATTACAAGATTTATGAATGCGAAACAACCCCTTAAATTTGATTTAATTAATGTTCACACAATGTCTGAAGCTTTAAAGATTGAGCAAGCGCTGAAAACAATGCAAGGCTATCCCCTCAACCTTCTGACAAAGGCTCAATGGCTAGGTTCTTGATCGAATACACTTCCTGGAGATGTGATTATTACCTACAGCAGATCCAAGAAAAGACGTGAATTCGGAGATGTCTTAATGATGAGGAAACAAACCTCTCAAACTCTACTAAAGTGGACCCTGGTATTACCTCGAATCCTGAAAGCCTACTTCATAAGCACCCATGTGAATCTGTCAGTAGTATTTTTAGCACCTAACAATGAAGTGGCTGCCGAATCAAAAGAGGAATTTACAGACCGATTAAATTTGTAGCCAATGACATACCGCGGCATGGCATATCATGTTTTCAAGGAGACTTAAACGCCGAAGCAAGGAACGATCCGTCGTTTTTTCACACAGGATCTCGGTGAGCAAGCCTACTTGATCCATTGTCTATGGAGTAAACGCTTGGGAACAAGCCTACATGATATAAGTGTGTAGAGGAGCTGACTTGGGCTCAAAACACAGTCTTATGGCGGCAAAAGCCTGCCTTAAACAGAAAAGAAATAAAAAAAGGCTCCCTCAATTCCCGTCTTCGACTCAGAGACATTGCAGGCGAGAGAATCCAACCAAGCCTAGAATTTTGAGATACGAAATACATTTGAAGCTGTGTCTTTACAAAATATTCTGATGGTCAACAAGCTTGAGAAAGCATAAGGCTATGCTTTCACAACGCCATCATAGCTATCATTAGATACCGCAGGAACCCAAATCGCTGGTGGCTGTCTGATCAAACGTGGGATCACATAGAGAAAGTAAAAAAGTAGAAGCATCGCTTACACAAAGGCATGTCCTCGATAGCCAGATCATAGGCAGCGCAATAGCAGTAAAGAGCGACTTGGGCACACAATATATTATTTATTTATTTTTTTTAGACCAGGGCACTTCGTATAGAAAGAGTTGTCGTAGAACTTTGAAAGAAGCTCATTCGATTGGAAATCATCTGTTCTTGTGCCTTTTTTAATGGCCGAAAGTGATTGGAGGACAACCAGCCCCCCCCCCCATATTCATCATTTCCCAAATACATCCAATCAAATTTTGAGATAGCCATTTTGTTTCATTGTTGTTGAAAGGTCCAGTAATTATGTTTTTGAGGATGACAACCCCCCACAGCCCTCAGGGCAAGGGTTATTTTGAAATAGACATTTTATTCAAAATAGTCTTAAGATCATATAAAAAAGCCTTCAGGGTTGAAACAAACCCTCAGAACGTGGGGGCAAGGGTTGTAAGCTGTGCCCCGGGGGCATATAGGGTTTTTATGGAAGGGTGGTTGTATAAACTTTAGAGGAGGCTCTTTTAATTGGATATCGAAAAGTTCCAGTTCCCTTTTAAGAGTCAAAAGTGACGGAGGGCAATTAGCCACCCCCCCACAAACCCTATTTTCCCAAAAACACGCCTGATCAAAATTGTGAGATGGCTATCTTGTTCAAAATAGTCCAAAGGACATCTAACAATGCCTCCAAGATTGACGCAACCCACAGATCCCTGGGGTAAAGTTGTAAGTTATGCCCTGGGGACATATAAAGGTTTTTTATGGAATGGGTGGTCATGTAAACTACGAATGAGGCGTTTAATTAGAAATTGGAAGTTATAGTGCCCTTTTTAAGAGTCAAAAGGGACTTGAAGACAACAAGCCCCCCCCCGTACCCATCATTTTCCCAAAACAAACATTCAATCAAAATTTTTGTGATATCTATTTTCTTCAGCATTGTTGAAAGGTCTGGAAATTGTGCCTTTGGGTATGTGCCTTTGGGAACATAATTTGCGCATTACTGAAAAAAAATGATCATGGAATGTCAGTTTAATATACATATACTGATATTTATTCTTGAAAGTTTTAATAATTTTTATCTTTTTTACTTGAAAAAGTGAAAATAATTTTATGTATTTTGTTTTCAGTAAAAGGCGAATAATGTTCTAGTCTTGAGAAGGCATGGGGGTTTGTCAACCAACCCTACTACTCATGTTAATTTTTGCTCGTTTTGAGTTTGATTCGGTTTGACTCTGTTCATTTTTGGATTTCATTTATTTATTGATATTGATTTGTGGAAGTTTTATGCTTGGTAGATTATTTGACTTTATTTCTGCTCATTTTTGGTTTTAATGGAACTCTTTATTGTATTAACAATAAATGAAAAAGTGACAACCTGTGATGTATGATCTTCATTTTACTGCTCTACGATTAAGTACAGATGTCTTGCAAATGAATTCTGATGCAGGCCAGGCGACTGTTATGATAATAAAACGTAATTTGACTTATATATATCGGTTTAAAACGAAAGAAAGCGATCGATAAAGTTGCTGGGCAGTAGTGTATTGACAATATTCGCATCACTAGTGATAGAATAATAGTGAAGATTGACAGAATTGTTGCTACTTTTTTTGGCAGTTCAGCTCGATCCATTTTTTTGTGGGTCTGATGAAGATTCGTTAAGCGAAAATTTTTGAGATTCTGAAAGGAATCGACGAATCTTTTCATTTATCGCAATCCAAATTGTGCTTAGGCGGTGTTGACGCTTTGTATATCGGGAATTCCCGCATTGTAAACACTGTTTTCAGTGATCAGGCCTCACTGGTAGGCGTAGCTGTTCTTAGGCTTGGCTTAAGGATTGATTACAAACTTATTCGGGTTTCTGAATATCGAAGCATCCTCCGTTGCTGTATAAAGTACTAAGTTCCTGACTATTTTATTGTTCAAACAGTTCGTGGTAACGAACTGTAAGTAAGGAGCGACCCGGCTCAATGGTAACCGAAACTCTAGAAAAACGGTTTTTGATACCAATAGATATATCAAAAGAATCAGATTTCAATGCTGATTTCAAATATATAACTTTCATCAAGTTTAGAGCTACCCATCAAAAAGTTACGCGCCTGAGAAAATTTGGCTGATTTTCAAAAAAAGGGGGAAAGACCCCCTAAAAATGATAGAACCTTAATGAAAATCACACCATCATATTCAGCGTATCAGAGAACCCTAATGTAGAGGTTTCAAGCTCCTATCTACAAAAATGTGGATTTTGCATTTTTTTGCCAGAAGAAAGATCACGGATGCGTGTTTATTTGTTTGTTGTTTGTTTGTTTGTTGTTTGTTGTTTTTTTTTTTTTTTTCCCAGGGGTGATCGTATCGACCCAGTGGTCCTAGAATATCGTGGGAGGGCTCATTGGAACGGAAATTAAAAGTTCTAGTGCCCTTTTTAAGTGACCAAAAAAAATGGAGGGGCAACTAGCCCCCCTCCCACGCTCATTTTTTTCCCAAAGTCACCCGATCAAAATTTTGAGATAGCCATTTTGTTCAGCATGGTCGAAAATATGATAAAAATGTCTTTTAGGATGACTTGATCCCCCAAAGTCCCCAGGGAGAGGGCTGAAAGTTATGAACTTTACTCAATGTTAACATATAGTATTGGTTATTGGGAAGTATACAGACTTTTTCAGAGGAGATTTTTTCTGGTAGGTGGGGGAAGGAGAGGGTCGGGGGCTATATGGAAGGATCTTTCCATGAAGGAAGTTTTCATGGGGAAGGGACATTGCTATGAAGGGGGCGCCGGATTTCCCAGCATTATTAAAGAAAAAGATCAGGAATTAAATAAAAAAAGAACAAGTTTTTCAACTGATCAACTGATTGTGATTAAGAGGTCATTTTTAAAGAACTGGAAAAAAAATTCGAACTATAGTTTAAAAAGCAGGGTATTGACTAGGGGCGAACCCCCTAATATACGTGTTAAAAATTTATGAATATAGAAGTTCGTTACGTAAGTTAATTCTAAGTTACGTATATTTATTACTAATAAAAAACGTTCGTAAATAAAATTAAACAAGTTTCGAGAAAGCCATTTAACCAAATATATTATGCAAATTTTGTTTTAATTATTCATGTACGGTGAGCCAAAATCAAAACCTGCATTAATTCAAAAACGTTCAAAAATTAAATAAAAAAAACAAGTTTTTTTAACTGAAAGTAAGGAACGACGTTAAAACTTAAAACGAACAGAAATTATTCCGTATATGAAGGGGGCTGTCCCCTCCTCAACGCCTCGCTCTTTACGCTAAAGTTTGACTTTCTCACAACTCTATTTTTTTAAACAATAAAAAAACTTTAGCGTAAAGAGCGAGGCGTTGAGGAGGGGACAGCCCCCTTCATATACGGAATAATTTCTGTTCGTTTTAAGTTTTACGTCGTTCCTTACTTTCAGTTAAAAAAACTTGTTTTTTTTTATTTAATAAATGTAGGAATGATGTCTTCAAATGTAAAAAGTGCTCCGCTCGGCACAAACTGACGAAAGACTCGCCTTGTACCCAGGGTTGCCAAGTTTTTCTGATTTTATCGTATTTAGGCATTACAGATGGTTTAATGCTCAATAGTCGTTCTCAAGCTGGCCTGTCGCGTTCTTTCCAGTTATCGGCCTCTTCTTTTGGAAATAAAGGGCTTCATCTCAGTGCAGAAAAATTTGAATATCATGTATTTAATGATACTATAGTTTCTAATCCCTTAGATTATAACTTTTTTTTTACTTTTTCAACAATTAGATTCCTTTTAATGACTAGGTCTCACTGTTTGTAGATCACTTAGTTCTTTTCTGTCTCAGGTTCTTAGGATTTCAAAATGGGTTTAGTCTAGGGTATTCTAAAATGGCTGGAAATTGAAGTCGTTATAGAACACAAGCTTTACCTAGACTATATTCCAGTATTTTTTTTTTTTTTTTTCTTACTATATTCCGTGCTTTTTTGTGCTTGTGTTAGGAATATCTTTAAAAATAGTGATTTAGTAATAATCAAAGCGGAACACTACGGGTGTCTTAAAAATTTTCTTTTCCTCTTTCGATCTTCCCGTAACAGTAAATTGATAACTTTATATTCAGCAAAGGATATCATTCAAACATTTATAAAATTAAGTCTTGAATTATTAAGGTACATGTTTCCTCTAAAGCAAGCGATTTTGCAACAAGACTTCGGTTGTAACTTGAACCAAAAAGACAAAGTAAAAATAAAATAAAAAATAAAATTGTGCCCAAGGCCGTACCCGAGCGGGGGGGGGGGGGATAAAAATAGGAAAGTTGTTTCTTTTTCAACGGTTTTTGACGAGTTTTTAGTAAAAAAAATTTTGCATGCCATATTTCAAAATTATAATCCGGTAGATCATTAGAACTGAATCTCAGCTATGAAGGGATAATAAAATTTTCGTCTTTTGCTGGTAGATTAAGTCCCTAGGAGAGCAGAAGAATACCACACCAAAAGTCTCACAGGGGAGACAAACCTTAAATAGTGCACCGACAAGTCTTGGTCCGTTACACTACCAAGGACAAGGGCAATGGCTGGGTGTTCAGTGCGCTACTTTGCCCACGATGAGTTTCTTTTCTTCAGTTCCCTGAGTGGTACGGATCAGGAAGAGGTGTTGTAACTTAAATATACGAAGGAGAGTATAATGTCACCCAGGAACCCATATGTCCGATGGCTTTACAAGTGTTTTTGATTTTCAAGGCTATTCAAGGATTTTCAAGACCCTTAGGATATGAAGGAGAAAAATAAAAAACTCTAGGTCTTAACCCTTTCGCGCCTGACGTGACCTTTATGTCACGCAACTTTAGGAATTTTTCTTTTTTTTTCTACTAAAGACATAATTATAGTCAAATTTGGTATCATTAAATTTGCTGTTTCAAGAGCTGCAAGATGGTGGGTCGCACGATGGTGGTTGACCATCCTAGGGGGCTATCAGACTCATTCTTGCCGGAGAGCATACAGTAAAAACTGAAATAGTCAAATAACCTTGTTTATTTCGCCTATGGTGAGCTCGTAACTTGAGGTAAGGGATTGTGTAATAGCTCGTTAGAATTCCCATTGTCTGTAGAACATTTTGATATAAATTTAAAATTGTTTTGTTTTCTCAGTGGACTACAAAAAGCAAAAAAACAGCTGTGACAGATATGTCACGTCAGCATCTGCTGATTTCTGACCCGTGACATACATGTCACGTCAGCGAGTGCCGTTTTTTCATCCGTGACATTTATGACCCATCAGCAGGTACTGTTTAGCTACTAGTGGTTAAATATGGTTTCCTTGTTTATTGCTAATCTTGTTAATGTTAATCTTGTTAATCTTGTTAACCCTACAGGCTTTCTTGGGCCTGGACATCAAATCTCTTGTTTCAGGTTGCCATGACGAAACGAAGGAACCTTACAGACTCACAAATCTTGGCATACCTTGACGAGGATATATCTGAAGATAATGGAGGGGACACTGACGTTGACGAGCAATACGACCAAGCAGACAGAGGTCCTGAGCTATTTGCGGAAGACCCTCTCGAAAATCGTTCCTTTCTCAACAGTTACGTAGAGCTGCAACCCTTGCCTATCAACGATTTCGCTGACATCGACACGTCTGATGTTACCGTCTCTGACGTATATTAAGCAGGAACATCAAGCTCTTGTGTTCCTGACAGCAGTTTCGAAATGGCTGGAGATATCCTTGATTCAGTTCCCCCAGAAGTCACTGCTTTACAGGACCAGGGTCTTCTCAACGAAGTTAGAATTGATACTGCTGTAGGAGATCTTCTAGACGATGCTGATGCGGAGACTTCGTCGTCAAATGACAGTGATATTGGTGATACTGAATCCGATTCAGACGAACCGCTATCGAACTTGCTGTGGACTAGAACGAAATGCAAGACACAAGTAAGTGACTTCTCGGATCCAACTGGAGTTAACCTCGATTTATTTCAAGATTGCGAGACCTGTTCAGACTACTTTGTCGAGATACTTGGGGATGAATTCCTTGACCTTGTGGTTTTTCAGCCAAACCTATATGCAACGCAGCATGGGAAAAACCCTGCGGCTGACAAAAGAAGAGCTCCTGACGTTCATCGCCATCAACCTTTTCATGGGCTATCACCAGCTTCATCGATTCGATCTTACTGGCAGTGCGACCCTGATCTTTATGTCGCCTTCGTTGCTACAGCAATGCCTCGCGATCGTTTCCTGCAAATCCTCAGATTCTTGCATTGTAGTGATAATACCAAGCGCCTAAGGACTGCCAAGACAAACTGTACAAGCTTCGAGAAGTAATAGAACTGCTAAATATGCAGTTCAGCAAAGCAAACCATGGGACTCGCGAGAAAAGCATCGATGAATCAATGATCCTCTTCAAAGGGAGGTCATCATTAAAGCAGTACAATCCTCAAAAGCCTATCAAGAGAGGATATAAAATATGGTGTAGAGCAAGCAGCACTGGATTCATCCATCAATTTGAGGTATATCAAGGCAGCAAGGTCGACGCAGACCAAACATTTGCGCGATTTGGTTTAGGAGGCAGAGTGGTTTGTGAAATGACAGCTAGTCTCAAAGGGAAAGGCTATATTGTTATATTTGACAACTTCTTTACTTCGTTGCCACTTTTGGAGTACCTCTACACAGAAACGATACATGCGTGCGGAACGATACGAGGAAACAGAAAAGGCCTCCCGGTACTAAAAGAAGATAAAATGCTTCTTCGAGGACAGTTTGACTTCAAGGCCAGCTCGAAAAACACGAGAATATTTAAGTGGAAGGATAATCGTACAGTTATGATGGCTTCGAACTACCACGGTAATGACGGAGGGGAAGTTAGCATAAAGAAGAAGAAAGATGGAAAACCATGCTAATAAAGTGCCCTCTCATTATTAAGGACTACAATCGGTTTATGGGTGGGGTCGACAAGGCGGATATGCTGAGAGCAATCTACGGTCATGAGCGTAAATCCATGAAGTGGTGGCATCGTCTTTTCTTCGGCATCGTCGACATGGCAGTCTGCAATGCTTACGTTTCGTACCGCGAGAACCACTCGATGGCACTTCTTGATTTCAAAAGGCACGTTGTGCAGGCCCTTGTACTTTCAGTTTCTGCGAAGCCATCTAGGAACGGTAGGTCTCCCAGGAGTCCCAGGACGGTTTCGAACACAAAACTTAGAAAGACGATGAAAAGTGTGAGTGCCGACATACAGCTGAAAAACCATGCCATTCATTGGCCTCGTCTTAGAGAGAAACGACAAAGATGTGTTCCCTTAAAGGAATAGAGCGGAAGCCTTTTACTTATTGCCAAGCTTGCAGTGTGACCCTGTGTATTAGCAAGGAGACCAACTGTTTCCTGGAGTAACATGAAATCGAGTGAAATGAATCCTTATGGTTAACTTGAAGACTTTCTTTTCTTTCCTTATCCACTTTTTGTACTTTTGAACGCTTTCTTCATTAATATTTGAATATTTGCATATTTTTTTTGGTAAGCAGTAAGCGCTGACAGGTTAGTTATGTCAACGACTGAAAAGCTTCACTAGCTGACGGGTCATATCTTTCACAGATCGAAAAACCGAAGTCACTGACGTGCCATCTATGTCATAGTAGAAAATCTCATACTTTGAGTTGAGTGACGTCTTTTTAAACATCAGATTCGTGATCAGGAGCGTCAGATTAGTTGAAAATGTGTCTTCGATTATTCTGGTCTTGCAAAAACAAGGTCCCCGGCGCGGAAGGGTTAATTGAATAATTTATTGGGTACAGTTTTTTGTTAATTTTTAGTTCTATATTTTCAAGAATATAAATACCCTATCTTAGGTTTTGACATGCTAGTTAAGCGTGTGGAGATGCAACCGAGATTCAACCGCGACAATTCGAGAGAATTATCAATTAAAAATTTACAAGTAGATAGTTACTTTTACAAGTAAAATAAGTTTCAAATTACACAAACATACTTTTATTTATATATATATATTTAAGAGTTTAGGTAAAGCATGAATAATAAAAAAAGGTAAAAAAAAAGGCAAAGAATACGGCATTGGACTTTACAATCCGTACTGGCGGTGCTGATCTCCGTTTCTTGGCCCTTCAGCCAGGAGGTGCGTGGGGGGGCAACCATCCTGTGCTTTCGCACACCCTTCCTGCATGGTGTAGTGGATGTGCTCGCTTCTGCTTATTGTGGGTTCCGAGGTTCGGTCCTGCACGGTGCCAGGGAACAAAGTTAGCAAAATTCTGTGTCCAATATGAATAATAAAGATGAATAATAATACAAATAGTATGGACTCCACTAATATTTTCCTGCACACCTGGCAATGATTGACCTAAGCACCCCATTTTATGCAAGGGTAAATATTAATGACCCTGTTTCATATAGAGGATGCACAGGATCACAAGCCTAGCTAATCTGATTCAGAAATAAACTTCATTTATGGCTATGTAGAAAGAGTTAGTTTTTTGGTTAATCCTAAAAAATCCTAAAAAATATAATTTAAACATATTCTGATGAAAAAATTAATGTTGCAAGACAATGAAGACTCCAGTCCCTTATGGAAGACTGACTGACTCATTTATGCAGCCTGTATAACGTAACAGGAATGTTGAGAGTCAGATCTGAGCAATCCGTCAGTAGTTTTTACACTACCGAAGTGGCATCAATTGAGGGAGGAGGGGTACAGGTGGCACTTGCCCATGCCCTCCTCGAATTTTTTGTGTCTCCCCCCTAGATTTTGAAAAATACATTTTTGGGGTATTTTCATTGAAAAATGTCTTTTTTTTCGGAATTTTTATTGAAAAGAACAACAGAATTTTCTTTGGTAGCTTTTAAAAATTACGTTCTTCACTTCCATTTCGTGAATTCGCGCGGCTATACAACAGAAGAAATTACCGAAAATTATAATATTGGCCAGGTCGAAATGTAGCTGATTTGTCGAAAGCTAAGGATGTTGAAGAGAATCCCCAAATATGTATTCTGAATTTGTATGAGCAGCTGAAAAGAAGAGTCCACCCGGCAAGTATTTTTTTAAACAACTCGTGCGTCTGTAGTATCCGCTGATGACCCGCGCAAAATCAAGGGGGGTGATTTTTTTTTTTCATTTCCCATTTAAACTCCTTAGCAGCAAAATTCTAAATATTTTAAAAGTATAGTTTATATTCAGGTTCAGAAGGCCTTTGACATCCCACCCTAGCGCCCATCATACTGCGTGCTAACACAATTGTTGGCCTGTTTTGTTATCTCATCCCCGTAACTGCGTTAATATAAAATGTATTGTCAATTATTGTGCTGATTTTTGAAACCCACTTTGTTTTAAACTAATCATGGTTGGTCTGACGGATGAATCCGTTCGCCCTAGCTTATTTAATTGTCGAATTATTGCTGTTTTTTGGTTTATTTTAACAGGGAATGGTAGAGCTCAAGTGTTTCTTTTTCAGCTTCAAATTACTAGTTTTTGGATTAGCCCTTAGGACGATAATCTTGTGCCTGAAAAAAGTGGCACCGAGAAAATCAACTACGAAATCTGAGTACTAAAATTGTTCAACGGCAACGCACAGAGAGATACGAATGGATATTGATTATCCGGGTTGTAATCGATTTTATAATGGGTACAGAAATATGCTGGGTATTCAGTCATCTCCCCATTAGGAAGTATCCTTTATATGTCTAAATCACCCATTTCTGTTTGAGCGAAACTTGTAATATTCTAGTTTACCTGTTTCATGTGACGGCCTTGTTTTTTTCCTTGATGTTGGAAGTAATATAAGGGCATATCATCAATCAATTTGAAGTCTGTCGGAACATCAATGTAGGAAGCAGTTCCTATATTCATATTTTCTTTTACCTATTAAAACTGTCTAAGACTTTTATTGTTAGTCATGATTTTTTTTTCTATATGTATTTGTAAATAACATTTGTTACTTTTTTTAAATCCCGACAATCACCGTACACAAAAAGTACGAAATCTAATTTATTAGAAGCAACCAACTGGTTAGTTCTAGATGGCAGAATATTGCTTGTCTAAACCCGTTTTCATTTATATACATCTCAGATGAATATGTTGAGAAATTGTAAAATAGAACACGAAGAAAACGTTGGGCAAGCTGAGCTCCAATATCTGGCTAAAATATGTAGAATTAAAATGGAATATAAATCCCTGGGAAGCATACTTGAAATATAAACACAATTGGTGAAACTCGCCAGTAGGCAAAATACTTACGCAGAATTAATATTTGTTTAGATAATTTTTAAATTAGATACATATGAGGTCCTTCCATTTCTTGGGGCGTTCAGGACAATAGTTCATTGTGTCTGAGTTGCTCAGAAAAGCGTAACTGAACGTAATTTCTCAGACAAATTACGTTTACGTTAGACATTTTATGAGTTACGTTAGAACGTAATTTCTCCGACAAATTTTTTTTTCAAGCAATAATAAAGTACTTTCCCCTTATTTGTTCAGAACTTTTCTCAAAAAATGTAAGTTGACAGCGACTAAAAAATAGCTTACTGCACAGATTATGGGGTTGGCCGTTGCCTGCTTATACTTTAGATCAAAACCGAAAATTCATTAAAAAGCAATAATAAATAAGTGAATTACTTCTTTTATAATCAATATCTTTGCAAAGATTTAAATTTTTATTCTAATCGAATTCTTCAAGAAATTCACGATGAATTTCAAGCGAGAATTATCTGAAATACCTACACCGCTGAAACACACAACTTCATCATTTCAAGCATTTTAAAAGATAAAAATCTCAAATTCCAAAATGAATATTTCAAACAACCTGACTTCTACACATCAAAAAATTGTGTTTAGTTTAACTCTGCTAAAAATCGCAGAAAAAATGGAATTGCTTCACTTCATTGAAGGAATCATATGCAAAAGGTATAAGCTAGATGGCGAACTGAGCAGAGTTTCAACTTACTTGGTTTTCGTCTTTTCTGATTTAAAGGCTTTGATGGTTGATACTAATCAAATGTTATAAATACTAGTTCCATAGTCCATAGTCCATAGTCCACAAAATTCTGGAACCAAACAGCCGGTAGTAGTGCTTGTTAGAAAGAATTTCAATATGATTAAAATGATGATGATGGATCACTGAAATCCTTTGCGTCACAAAAGACAAATTGATCCCCAAAAGAATATTTAGAAAAGATCCCGATGAAAAAAGGAGCATTCGTTACGTCCATTTGGCTATATAGAAATGCTTCATCGATGGGGAAATTTTCGGCCAAGGTAATAAGAAAGATCTTATTTCGCGTTTTCATCAGACTGAAATATATAGTCTGTTCAGCATTTTCAATATTGATTCATTTTTCTATATTTGATTTATTTCCCAAGATACTTAGTAGTTTCAGTTGTTTTTTCAAAAATTGGTAATATTTTCTTTTCTCTTTTAGAATCAATATTTTCTCAGTAATTTCAATATTCTCTTTAGAATCTTTTGTAGTATTTCAGACTCATGTGGCTAGGTTTTATATTTTATTCAAAACCAAATGCTCCTGCGGACATTTACCAACAAACTTTTGTTAGGTAGCGTTTGTGGTTTTGCACATAAAGAAACAAGACTACGGGGCAAATGGGACTACGGAAAACTAGCATCAGATTTTATATATCTCTCCAACTACTCACACATATTACCAAGCCCATTAGTAGTGAGAACCAATAGTGAACCCACCAGTGGTGATTGGTAGACAGAAATTTCGGAGCTTGGAACTTTCATGTACCATGGACATCTACGCGCATTTTTCCATAGGGAACTACACCTACAAATATTTTGGATTTGGGGGGGGGGGGGGGTTGAAAAAGGCTTTTTCGTCAAACAAATTTGTTTCCTTGATAGTAAAAACTTTTTGTATGTACTTTGGGATATAGAAGGTGTGAGGAGAGGGCCAACCTCTAGTCCAGCCGTCTTCTAAGGGCACCCATATTACGTGTATTACCATTCTAATGATCAGAATAAATGAATGCAGAGCAACTGGCATATAAAAAAAAAAGATTACAAAAAATGGGGGGGGGGGACAAATACTGACAAGTAACAAGAAAATTATGTAAAATTTTAGAAGATTTGAGGTATTCCAGGAATCAAATGAATTATAGAATTGTTTCTCCCGAACTCAAAACCACGCCCTCTAATAACATTCAGTTAGTCCAAAGCTTCGTATATTCTAATTATGAAAAATCTCCATACTCTATACTCTCAAGCCCCTCAAATTATTAAATGCGAAAAATATATTATAAATTTCGCTAAGAAGTTACAAGAATCTTTATGGTGGGGAATGGGTCCTAAAGCTTATAAAAGTCTTTCTGTCTCGTTCATTATAGATCTATGAATATTTCCATTTTCAATTTATTCATTAAACCTGACCAATCCGGTGTGTCCGCAGTATATTATTTTGGCGGATGGAAAACAACTTATAAAACGTAAACATAGGCAAATTGTCTGAAACATATAAGAAATTATAGGTAGGATCGTAAAAATATCAATATTTTAGAGGATGGGAACACCGGCCAGAAGCCGCTCCCCTCAGCTTATAAGCCTATGAAAAATAGAAACAATGTTTGTGACATTATTCTTTCCTTCTTGTGAAAAGCTGAAAGTTAAAATATCCGAGATGTTTACATAAAGACCACACTCTCCCTAAAGAAATCATAAAATCAAATAATCCTAAAAAATACTTCGATTTCATATTTAAGGCCTTAAAAACAAGACTAAAAACAAATAAGAAATTTGTTCTTGCACTATTTGTCTTTGGACTGTTCTTGCAAATAATTCGTCACCAGTAATTTCGAAACGTCCACTAGGTTTAAAAATTCATCACTATTCAAGATTCACCGCCGTCTGTCCTATTCCTAAATCTAGCTTTTAGAGCTTCTAATTGTGATTGATTCCCATTATCTATAGCAGATCTGCGAACTTCTGAAAGAGATTTCCCAACTTGTTTATCTCGTTCATCCAAATATGCCCTGGTCTTATTTGATGACCCTCTAGAAAATAAAAAGAGAAATGAGCATATAAGATATGTTTAGTGCATAACATAAGTGCACATGGGACGGGGTAGACGGAATCCATTTAAAAAAAAGAGGAAATGGTGGCCCACAAATGATCTTTTTTGTGTTTTGACCCCCCCACCTATCCAAAGAAATAGTCATGGAAAGTGGTGTCAACTCACGTAAATGCAGGGGTAGGATGGGGGGGGGGGGGAAATGTACTCAAAAATCAAGGGAGGGAACGGGTGAAATTTGTCGTTTTTTTTTTCAATTTTTCAATGAAAATGCAGCAAAAGGGTATTTTTCAAAATCTGGTAGAGTCAGAAAATCCCGCAGGGATAGAAAAATGCCTTAACTTACCCCTTCGTTTGACTCACAATGCCTTAACTCACTCACTCCTTCAATTGAGGCCAAGGACCTGTCGTTTACGCCCTAATTTTGTAGATCGCCATAATTTTGAGTTTACGTCCTTTTCAAGGCTGATGTCCAAATCTGTCTGTAAAGCTCCCTTGTTTTTGGTCTATTTTGTAGATCGTGGCAAAACCGTAATTATATTGTTGAAAACTTCTAACAAATTTGTGAATGCAGACCCTCAATCTGATGCCAAAAACGTGACTGTATTTCAGCCAATCATAAAGCCGCCAATATTTACCACATTGATAGCTTTATTTTTTGTTTTACTAGCAGTTTTGATATTGATTTCCCAGTAATAGTTAATATATTATCTTGAGGAAAGGCTTTGTTTAATCTAGCAAAAGCAACAAATAAAACAGCAAGATAAAATATTTATTTTTGTAAAAGCTTAATATGTTTGGTGATAAAAATCCCAGTGAGTAATAAGCGTTTATATAGATGCTTAGATCAGGCTCTCCGACTATGCCAATGGCCATCTTTGTAATGAAGTTGCAAAACAAACGAACGACCTGTAGAGATGAGACAAGATTTATCTGAACGATTTGCAGAGAAGATAGGATCCAACTGAACAGAGGAGAAAAGAGCTTTCGTTTCTTTTGGAATTCCCCTCCGACATTCCAAGAAGAAAGAAAAACTGGTTACACAACTATAGAAGAAGAAAACTAAAGGTGAAAAAAAACAAACCAGTTTACTATTTTAAGTCTCTCACAGATGAGTCTTCAAAAAAGAATGTATGCAAAAAATTACTTAACGGCTTAAAAAAATGACAGTAGTGCACGTAGAACTGCGTAGAACAGCGTAGAATAGCTGTAGTACAAAAACTGCACGAGGCTTTAGAAAAAGTTGAAAAAGAAGACAGTTTGCTGACTCAACTACGCAGCGGGAATTGTTATATCAACATAGAATTATCGAAACATTACAGTTTTCATCCACCTCCATGTTTTATCTTGATTTCTTCCTCACGGCTTCGTCCAATGCACGGCAACTTTCACAACAAATTTCCAGCTGTAAAAACCTCAGTTAAAACTTATGAAAAGATATTGTTCTTGAAGGCATTTTTATAGAAATTAACGTGAGATATGACACTAAATGGTGATAATGCTATGTATGATGATACGATGATACATGATGATGAATAGTAATTGATTCATTGATGCAGTAAAGGCACCCATCAATCAAGACTTGCCAAAGCTCTCTTCCGTGAAAGGGAATAAACTCGTATATGGGCCAAGTGGTCAATTTTTCTGTTGAAATGTTGTGCTTCTGCCTATGACCCACGTATTAAGGAGAGCTTTTCCACAAGTCGACTCGTGTTCAACGAAACATTTTGCCTTCAGATTCCAATACTGGATGAAAAGTATGTTTTTGTTGTCTGTTGTGTTGTGCAAAAACACGACATTGACAAAATAATAAGTGCCTTTGCTGAGGTTACAGAAACATTTTTTGGTGTTGAAATATTTGAGTTCTGGGCAGTGAACTCCCAAAGCCAAATATAAGAAGTAAGAACATTATAAGAATCTTTTCACAGCTCTAACCTTGTTTATCAATGGGGATCGCATCTAGATCTAAAGAACATCATCATCCAGGTCTCAAATTTCTTACCAAATATAATTCTCACATGGCTGCTGATGGTTTTAAAGGCGATATTGAAAAGATAATCAATACAGTCAGACAGATCTTGAAAACCTTTGCACAAAACATTTTTAACAGTTAAAAAGGTTTGGAAGAATAGGAAGATAAGTCTGCAAAGGAACACTTAAAGGAAATGGGAACCTCCTGGGAGGGTGTAACGAGGAAGGCTTTGAATAGATTGGGATGGAGAAGGAGTGTGCATAGCTGTGTTGTCCTCAGGCGGATTGGTGCTGCGGTGGGTTGCTAGTAGTAGTAGTAGTAATGCTACTCTAGGTGTTTCTTGAAGAGAAATGTGATGGAAAAAAAATAGCCGAAAATAAGCACGAATCGAGACGCTACGGAGGCAAAAAAAGGGGAAATTGTGGAAATCTTTTTGCTATGTGTTCCAGTAGGATGGATAAATCTCCGGGAGTTCATTCCGATAAGCGCTAGTGCACAAGATTTGACAGACACTGAGAGCTATGACGAAGAATGACGAGCTATGACGAGCTAAGACACACATTAGTGAACGTTCTTTTAGATCATTTTGTATGAGCTAAATTTTGTGAATAAGTTCCATTTTCAAGTCAATTACTTCTCGTTTTGCATAGCAAAGTAGCAGCACATTCATAGTTTTGCCAAATTACTATGGCAAAACTGTGATTGTTGCATTTCTTGCGCAGCATTCATGGTTTTGCTTCTACCTTGTCCTTTTATCTTCAGTAAAACCGTGAACGTGATTTCGTTTTTTTAATATTTAACTTTAAAAAACATTTTCCACAAAATAAGTTTTTAAAGAAAAGTAAATAGCTACATTAACCAAAAATAGAACAAAAATTTTTCAAGTGTAAAACTACTATGACTAAATATCAATAAATATATGAAATCAAAAACAAACAGAAATTACAATAAATAAATGATTCAGACTCAAAATTAACAGAAACTAAGAGGAGTGGGGCTAAAACCCCTCGTACCTTTTAAAGACCAGAACATAATTTATACTTTACTGAAAACAACCCTTATTACGAGTAATGTGTTTTAGTATTTCTCACAATACCGAAAAAAAGAGAAAAAAATCACCATCATAACGAAGATTACTAAAAAAAAAATGAATCCCCCTCGATATCCCTTATAATTTTGACCTCCATACCCTCAGCAGCCTAAATACTCTAAGCTGTTCCTAAGATATTCCTTATATACCCTTTTTGACACCCTACATGAACAAAGTGTGTTTTGATTTAATTCAACATCCCCTAAAAGTTTCGTCTTCATACCATTAGCCTCAGTAGTAGCAGTAACTGTATGGGCAGCACTGGTAGTAGTAGTATGCACGTAGTCCCGTTTGTTTAATTTAAGATCCCCCTCAAGATACCCTGAAAGTTTCAACTTGATGCTCTAAGCAGTTGCTAAAATATTACTGATAAACCCTTTAAACAACTTACATGTACACAGTGTTTTTTTTATTTAGTACAACATCCCCTGAGAGCTTCACCTACATACCCTTAGACTCGGCAGTAGTAACAGTCATAGTAGTAGGATTAGGATTAGTACCAGTTTGCCAATAGTTCCTTTTGGTTAGTTCAACATCCCCTCAACATACCCCCAAAGTTTGAGAGCTTTGCAGGTCAACGACGCGAAATAGGAAGGCTCAGCCTGACTTTATCTTCAAATGAGTGACAATAAAAATTCCCAGAAAGCTTCACCTAAATACCCTCAGAATCAGCAGTATAATATTCGTAGTAGTAGCAGTAGGATCAGTAGCAGTAGGATCAGTAGCAGTATGCACATAGTTCCTTTTAGTTAGTTCAAAATCCCCCTTAACATGCCCCCAGAGTTCGAGAGCTTTTCAGGTCCTGACTTGATTTTCAAAGAAATGATAATAAAAAGATTGGACACACTATGCCTTCCTGGAGTCCACTTTCCTTCAGATGTCACAAGGGCTGAACACCTCAGCAAAGTGAGATCCCCCTGATCCAGGAAGCTAAAAGTTATCCTAAGATGCAAAAGTCTCGCCCTTGACAAGTCCATCTTGCCTCTCTTCACGTCGTGCATCAAACCAGTCATGGAATATGCATGCTTTCTTTTGCCGGTGCCAAAAGAATATCGCTCCTCTCCAACGGGCTCAAAATCGAGCAGCTAGCGCAGCAACTTCTAGAAACCCTGATGCCAAACCTCTGCAATCGATCCAAAATCGCTTCAAAGCAGCAACTATGCCAATCTCTTATATATACATACATTCCCTCCCTCAGAAGAGTTATCAAAGCTCGTTCCCGATAAAGCAAATCCTCTATGGGCAACTCGTCAAAATAAAACCCATAGGAGTCAGCAATACCTTGAGCAGCGTACACCCCGTCAGGATACCTAAAAATGAGCTTCACCTAAAGATCTCTCACCATCTGGAATAGTCTCCCAGCAGAGGTAATCCCTGAAAACCCTTGGCTTGAAACTTTCAAGCATAGGTATGTCAAATATACCAAAGCTGAAAATAAAATAAATGAATAAACTACCACGACTAGCGGCATACCATAGTTGTTGAGGAGCAAAGAAAATTGCAATAAAAAAGTATATATAAATTAAACGGCACTAAAAAAAGGAGGACAATGATTAGATTTTATTGGCCCTATTGCATAATACTCGATTCTAATAGAACACTTTACATAAGTTCGGGAAGACAATCGGAATTTTTTCAACGCCCACAGCTTTTGAAGTTTTCTTTCTGTTTCAGAGCCCCCCCCCCCCTCCTTAAGATTTTTTGAAGATTACGCAAAAATCTGGAAAGAGAAAGATGTTTGGATGCAAAAACATATCAATTTCTTTAAGTGTCGCCATTCTAGCCCGTAAAACACCCCTGATATTTCCAGTACAGTTTTGACTGTACATACCTAAAACTTGAATGGCAGACAGAATAACATTATACCACAGTACACAGTAACACCGCACTGGTTAAAGACAGAGATGAACAGTTTGGGGAGTGTTGTTTGATACGAGCAATCTCAAGGTTTTCTTCCCGAGCTCCTCCAATCGTCCCCTTGATCTAAAGACAAACAGTTTTAAGCTTGAAGTTGTTCAGAGAATAAATTGGCAAACTCTGAGGTGAATATCATAGGCAAACCAATCGCGCTGCCTAAGTAAAGGACGATGTTGGCACAATGTATTATTTATTTTTTGTTTTCCATACCAGGGCACTTCGTATCGAAGGATTTGTCGTAGAAACTTCGGAAAGGGCTCAATCGATTGCAAATTGGAATGGCTAGTGCCCTTTTTAATAGTCGAAAGTGATTGGAAGGCAACTAACACCCGTTCCACGCCCACCATTTCCCCAAACACATCCAATCAAAATTTTGAGATAGCCATTTTATTCAGCGTAGATGATTTCCAGATAGAAATTATGTTTTGAGGAGGACACTCCCCCAGAGCCCTCAGGGCAAGGGTTGTAAGTTATGCCCTGAGGGAAAATAAAGTTTTTTTTACAGAAAGCGTTGTCGTAGAAACTTCAAAAAAGGCTCATTCGATTGGAAATTCAAAGGGCTAGTGCCCTTTTTAATAGTCGAAAGTGATTAGAGGGCAAATAAACTCCCTCTCTCACGCCCACCTTTGCCCCAACCACATCCAATCAAAATTTTGAGATACGCATTTTGTTCAACGTAGTTGAAAGTTCTGGAAAATAGGTCTTTGAGGATGACATCCCCCACAGCCCTCAGGGCAAGGGTCGTAAGTTATGCCCTGGGGGCATATTGGGTTTTTATAGAAAGCGTCGTCATAGCAACTTTAAAAAGGGTTCATTTGATTGGAAATTGAAATGGCCAGTGCCAATTTTAATAGTCGAAAGTGATTGGAAGGCAACTAAGACCCCTTCCACGCCTACCATTTATCCAAACACATCCAATCAGAATTCTGAGATAGCCATTTTGTTCAAAGTAGTTTAAAGGTCCGTAAATTCTATCTTTGAGGATGACACTCCCCGCACAGCCCTCAGAGTAAGGGTTGTAAGTTATGCCCTGGGGGCATATAAAGTTTTTTATTGAAAGCTTTGACGTAGAAACTTGAAAAAGGGCTCATTCGATTGGAAATTCAAAGGGCTAGTGCCCTTTTTAATAGTCGAAAGTGATTGGAGGGCAAGTAACCCCCCTCTCACGCCCACATTTCCCCAAACACATCCAAATCAAAATTTTGAGATAACCATTTTGTTCAACGTAGTTGAAAGGTCCGGAAATTAGGTCTTTGAGGAGAGGAACCCCCCCCCCCCCCAGTCCTCAGGGTAAGGGTTGTAAGTTATGCCCTGGAGGCATATGAGGTTTTTAATGAAAGCATTGTTGTAGAAACTTCAAAAGGGCTCATTCGATTGGAAATTGAAAGGGCTAGTGCCTTTTTTAACAGTTGAAAGTGATTGGAGAGCAACTGGCGCCCCTCTCACGCCCACCATTTTCCCAAACATCCAATCAAAATTTTGAGATATCCATTTTGTTTTGATGTACTTGAAAGTTCTGGAAATTAGGTCTTTGAGAATGACAACCCTCTCACAGCCCTCGGGACAAAGGTTGCAATTTATGCCTTGGAGGCATATTAGGTGTTTATAGAAAGCGTTGTTGTAGAAACTCAAATAGGGCTCATTCGATTGGAAATTGAAAGGGCTAGTGTCCTTTTTAATAGTCGAAAGTGATTGGAAGGCTTGACATTTTTATAGCAAAGATCGATGTGGATACAATGTATTATTATTATTTTTCTTTTTTGTTTAGACCAGGGCACTTCGTATCGAAGGAATTGTTGTAGGAACTTCGAAAAGGGCTCATTCGATTTAAAATAGAAAGGGCTAATGTCCTTTTTAACAGTCGAAAGTCTTTGGAGGCAAACTAGTCCCCATCCCACGTCCACCCTCTCCCATTTGCCCGTTACGTTTAAAAACTAAATGTTACCTTAAGATTAATTCAAAAAGCACTGTGTTAATGCTAATTCCCAATAAGGCGTCTTAGCAGTATCCCAAGAACGACTGAGGGTATTATGTTCAAACTTTTGGGGCTACTTCTACTCTTAAAATCTAACCAAATCAAAATAGCATAAGTGCATCCAAGCTATCAAAGAAAGTAAACAGATATTTTTGCGAAGGGTATCAAGTTTTCTATTTCAGGTCAACTAGAGGAGGTATGAAACTAAATTAAACACTACTATCTGTGTCCAGATTTTTAAAAGGGTGTATGCTGTTAAAAATTGCTGAAAATTTTTCTCCAGCGTACAAATAGCAGGCCAAACTATAAAATCTTAAAAAAAATTAAAAGATTTAAAGTATTAATTTCTTTTCCCTGAAAAGACTATGTCAATATAAAACGAACAGAATTTAATTAAAAAAACTTTTTCCACAAAATAAGTTTTTCAAAGAAAAGTAAAGAACTCCATTAAACAAAAAATGAGCAAAAATAAAATCAAATAATCTACCAAGCGTGAAACAACCACAAATCAGCATCGATAAATAAATGAAACCCAAAACGAACAGAAATTACAATAAATAACCGAGTCAAACTCAAAACGAGCAGAAATTAACATGAGTAGGGCTCAAAACCCTATGCCTTCCCAAGGCCAAAACATAATTTGCACTTTACTGAAAAAAATACAAATGAATGTGCATTGTCAGTTTAATATACATATACTGATATTTACTAATCAAAATGTTGATATTATTTGATTATTAAAGTTATAAAAGTAAAACAATTATATTATACATTCTTGAATGTACTTTTATAAACATTTATAAAAGTACAAAAAAAGGAAAGCAAGAAAAAAAAACTTACTTGATAAAGTAATAATGAAAGGAAGCTCCAACTGTCATAAAAATAAAACAAGCCGCTACTATTTGGCCATTCGTCACTCTTTGTAAGCCTTTGATACCATAGTACGGCCGGCTCTTGTAATATTGGTCCTTACTTTTATCACGAAATTCCCATATACTACTATCCCTCCAATAGCTGAAAGAGATAAAACAAAATAAATCAGCATCAAGGCCATATCCAGGGCGGGGGGGGTGGGGGGGGGGGGGGGTGGGGGGGACGGTTTAAGGAGACGGTTTAAGGAGTTTGACCCCAAAAAAAAAAAATGTTTGTTTGACTGATAAAAACGTAGCAAAAATGAATACAAAACAAATTTTGAACGCGTTTATAGAGATTTTTTTTGTGTAAGCCCCCCCCCCCGAAAAAATCTTTGAGTACCCCCCCCCCCCCCCCCCCCCCCTACCAAAAAAAAATCCTGGATACGACCTTTGTCAGCATAACAGGTTCCAAAAGATTTAAAGAAATACTTTGCCTTTCTTCCGTCCCAAATGGCACAGTTGTCAAATTTTAGATACAAGAAAAACATAATCAGGTTCATATTGACCATCACATTAACTGTTAAGTTTGGAAAATCGCATTTTCTTCAAACAACATCTAGGCAAAAACTGGTTTGCATTTCAAAATAGTGCTGACAGAGCTTACCTAAACAGCGGCTTGGTGTACTCTCAATGAGCAACAACCTAGACTCTTCGATACTATATTCAGGGATACGATAAAAATGACTTTTCTCTTTACGCGGCGTCATTAATGATCATGATAAGTTGCTTTCAGAGCTCGATAAATTCCTCTTCATTCCCATTATACAGATCATGCTACCTTTAGAGCCGTCCTAGCCAAGTGTTTGGCACGCTGGATTCGCAATCCTACGTCTCAGGACTCTTGTTGATAGAAGAGCATCGCCAAGTGCTGAAAACCATGTTGTGACCAAGATGGGCCCAGGATTGCACAAAGCCTCCATTCATGGAGGTCCCAGGGACTTCTTGCTGACCGCTCCTAAGCTGGCTTAAGCACTTCGGTGTAGACTTGAGAAGATATGTGATCCCAGTCCTGCACTGGTATCCGGGATCATTGCTTTTCCCGAGGCAAAAATAATTTCAATGATTTAAAGAGCATGAAAGTTGGAACTTGGAATGTTACGACGTTAAAAAATGACCATCGTATCGACATTTTGACCGACGAATTCAGACGAATCGCACTGGACTTATTAGGAGTTTCAGAAACTAATATTCCAGGAATAGGAAGCATGAAATTAGCTGATATAGAATTTGTTTACTCAGACAGGAAGTATGGGGTACATAGACAGGGAGTAGGGCTCATGATGAATAAGGAAGCTGCTAAGTCTTGTTTAGGCTGAGAAGGTATCAATACTAAAATACTAATTGCTCGCTTTCCGACTAAAAAGATCGACCTGTAAAAATTTCCGACCTGTAGAACCGACTGACGGAGATACTAGTGACTCAGATGAATTTTACTTAGTTACAGGAGCAAATAGACAGGGTCCCAGGTAGAAATATGATGTTTTTACTAGGAGATTTTAACGCCCAGGTTGGTAGAAATAGGGGTAGATGGTATCCTAGCCTAGGTAAATTTGGTGTAGGAAAAGAAAACAGTAATGCATACAGACTTTTGAAATTTTGTAGGTATAACAGTCTAGTTATGACCAATACGGTGTTTGGTCATAAAATGGCTCATAAGTTAAACATGGTATTCACGTGATGGGTAAGACAGCAAACCTTATTGATTATGTTATAGTAAACCGAAGACTAGCAGGATCAATACAAGATACTAGGGTATACCCCTCTAGTAGTGTCAAGGGTTAATTTAAAGCTGAAATATCGGAGGGGTAACTACCTCCCGGGAAGTTATGATGTTGGTAGACTCCAGGATGAGAATTTGAGAGAAACTTTCCAGGAACAGTTGAATACTAAACTTGAGAGTTCAAATTTTGATAATGTGGAAGATGGTTGGAATAATTTTAGAAAAATAATTTGTGAAGTTGCTGAAGGTGTCTTAAGGAAGAAAGCTAGAACTGCAGCTAAGAATATTAGTGGAAAAGCTTTATGTTTAATAGAAAGGAGAAAGGACTTGTACAAGAACATCTGAGTGATAGATCATATGAAAACAAAAGGAATGTAAAGAAAGTGGAGAAAGCATGAAAATATGAATAATAAGGAGGTGTGAAGTGGAGGCCATGGATGAAATTGCCGAGGATCTGGAAGATGTAGACGGCATAATAGTAAAATATTGTACTGGCATGTTAATAAATTGAGAGGGAGTAGTAAATCCCGACTTGGTCCAGTTAAAGATAGGAATGGGGCCACAATTAGAGATAAGGAAGAACTAAAAAGAGATGGGGCCGAACATTTTGATAATTTGCTTAACCGAGATAGAGTTGCAGGAAAAGATATAGAAGAAAATGAAAAAGTTTGTGATACCTTGGATGTGAAGGAAGATTTGTTTTGTGAGGAAGAATTAGCGACCGTACTAAAAGGATTTAAAAATAATAAGGATCAGGGAGCTGATAGGGTGGTAAATGAGTTTCTTAAATATGGTGGCTCTGAGGTTAGAAATAAGTTACTGAAGATTATGAATATGATTTTTGAAAAAGGGGAAGTACCTAACGATTTTAGAAAAACCTTAATTAAGCCACTTCATAAGAAAAGTGATAAATGTGAGTGTGGTAATTATCGAGGCATTAGTCTAGTCTCTGTAGGTAGTAAATTACTTAGTAATATGATACTTTTTAGACTGAGAGATGCCGTAGATAAAGTTTTAAGAGAAGAACAGTGCAGTTTTAGAAAAGGTAGAGGATGTGTCGACCAAATTTTCACTCTTAGGTTAATAACTGAGAAGTGCCCGAGTTGTCAAACACCTTTGGTCCTCAGATTTATAGATTATGAGCAAGCGTTCGATTCTATTGATAAAAGAGCTTTAGTAAAGGTTTTATCCTTGTATGGTATACCAGACAAATACATTAAAGTGATTAGTGCTATGTATGAGAATAACACTGCTGCGGTTAAGGTAGGAAATGAGGTTAGCAGCTGGTTTTATATTAAATCAGGAGTTAAGCAGGGTTGTGTTTTATCCCGTTTATATGGATTATTTTGATGGACTTTGTCTTAAGGAGCACAGGAAAGGCAATGAGAGACCACGGAATCAAATGGGAGGAAAAAGTGTCCGGGACTTAGATTATGCTGATGATTTAAGCATCCTAAATGAAAGTGTGAGCAAAATAAATGAGGTTTTAGAGGCTTTGCGAATTGAGGGTGCTAGAATAGGTTTGAAAATTAATGTTAGGAAGACTAAGTCACTAAGGCTAGGAATAAGTGAAGATGAAAAGGTGACGTTGGGTAATCAAAAGATTGATCAGGTGGGCAGCTTCACTTACCTTGGTAGTATCATTAGTAAAGATGGTGGGAGCAGTGAAAGATGTTAATAGTAGAATAGCCAAGGATCAAGGTGTTTTTTCACAGTTACAAAAAGTTTGGAAGAATAGGAAGATAAGTCTGCAAACCAAGATTAGAATATTGGAAGCTACAATGATGACAGTGGTCAAATATGGCTCTGAAGCATGGGCGCTCAGAAAAGCGGATGAAGATTTGCTAGATGTTTTCCAGAGAAATTGCTTAAGGATTGTTCTGGGTACCCGGCTGACTGACCGTATTTCAAACAATAGGCTATACGAAAAATGTGGTTCTTTACCGCTCTCTAGGGCTATAATGAAAGAAAGGTTGAGGTGGCTAGGGCACGTTGTGCGGATGAAGGATGACAGATTGCCGAAGATTGTTCTTTTCGGCCAACCATCTAGGACTAAACGGAAAGCAGGTCGTCCTCGTCTGGGGTGGGAGGACGTCATAAAGAAAGATTTAAAGGAAATGGGAACTTCGTGGGTGGATGTAAAAAGGGAGGCTTTGAATAGATTGGGATGGAAAGAGGAGCGTGCGTAGCCGTGTTGGCCTCAGGTGGCTTGGTGCTGCGGTGAGTTGTTAGTAGTAGAAGTAGTATTAAACAACACAAACGAATTGTTAAACTAGCTAGTTCTGCAAGATAAAAGAACAAATTAAGGCAGTAATTTGTTCCTCTGAAGAACTGAGTTGGCTGCAAGGTGTAAAAACATCGGCGCTTGAAAGTAGAAATTACCCAGAATAAATTAAACGTTAATACAACTTTAAACGTTTGGTGGCCCTTTAGAAGTCTCAATTGTCACACCAGCGACAGGTAGCGTGGTAAATATGGACGGCATTACTAAGTTTCCAAAAAAAAACGAAAATCTGCAAAATGACTGGCATCATTACTATATTAAACAAATTTGATTATTTGCAATAGCAGGGCATCAAACACCAGCTGGGCATCATGCCAGCACCAATAACCTAAACTGGAAAATTGTGACAAACAGCAAACTATTCTGTAAACCATGAAGCTTTTGTGTTTGATTTAAAAAACTATTAGAAGGAGGGGATAAATATTAAGCTGGTTCATTATAATTATAAACTGTTAAACCTTTATTTAAACTAAGTAGATTTTGTGCTTGAATGGATACAGACTAAGGGGAGGGAGGGAATCTTATAATACTACTACTAACAACTCACTGTAACACCAAGCCGCCTGAGACCAACACAGCTGCGCACGCTCCTCCTCCGTCCCAATCTATTCAAAGCCTCCCTCTTTATACCCTCCACAGAAGTTCCCATTTCCCTTAAATCTTTCTTTATGACGTCCTCCCAACCCATTCGTTGACGACCTACTTTTCGTTTGGCACCAGACGGTTGCCCAGCCAGGAATATCTTCGGTAATCAGTCATCCTTCACCTGCAGAACGTGTCTTAGCCACTTCAACCTTTCTCTCATTATAACCCTAGAAAGCGAGATTGACCCACATTTTTCGTACAGTTTACTCTTTGAGATACGAACTGTCAGTCGGGTACCCAAAACAATCCGTAGGCGATTTCTATAGAAAACATTTAGCTTCAGAACTATATTTGACCACTATCATCATTGTAACTTCCAATATTCTAATCTTGGTGCGCAGTCTTATCTTCCTATTCTTCCAATTTTTTTCAACTGCGAAAAACACCCTGAACTTTGGCTATTCTACGTTTAGCATCTTCACTGCTCCTATCGTCTTTACTAGTAATACTACCAAGGTAAGTGAAGCTGTCCACTTGAGCTATGTTTTCGTTACCCAACGTCATCTTTTCATCTTCACTTATTCCTAGCCTTAGCAACTTAGTCTATTTAACATGTTCAACTTTTAACTTTTTAATTTTCAAACCTATTCTAGAACCCTGAACTCGCAAAACCAAGTGCTGATTCACTATTAACCTTCTGTACCTGAACACGTAAAAAGCAGAAAGCAAAAAATATTATGCCTATTGATTACAGCAGATGGCAGTTAAACCATTCTGTAAATGGCACAACTTTTGGGTTTATATGAATATACAGTAGAAAAAAACCTCTCATTTTACAAAAAAAAACCTCTCCTTTACAGTAGAAAAAAAAAACCTCTTACGCTGCTGATTCACTATAGTTATTGACATCATTTGTTGCATTCACACTTGCAGCAAACCCTCGAAGAAGTGTTGCGTCATACATCTGTCTGGATGATGGCTTACTTAAGACTGAATATGCTTCATTAATTCTAACAAATATCCTATGAGTTTCTTTTCCATTTTTGCTCAAGTCTGGATGATACTAAAAAAAAAAACAATCATAAAACTGCGTTCAGGTAAAAATCGAAAAAAAAATCTGAAATTTCGATCATTTGTTAATATTTTCTTTCCAAGTTTCAAATAGAGCTCATATTGTATCTGATTTGACAGTTTTATAGAGGACTCGATTATAGAAAGAAAAAAAGCCATAAACAATGACGTCAATGAAAATACGCATTCAACAAGCAGTGAAGAACAGAAAAAAAAAACAATTAGAGAAAGGAGGGGAACGGGTAGGGGGAACGGAGAGAAGAGGGGAACGGGTAGGGGGAGAGAGAGGTACCCACAGAGGCATAAAGGAAGGCTTGGTACTTCAAGGAAACAGTACCTATATAGGTTAAAGAATGTACTATAAAGATTTGCGGCTGGGAAAGTTAATTCAACGTTTTAAAACTGTCTAAATGGATTAACTCAATCTTATCAAAACTTGATAAGTAGGAGATTACTTTGGTAGTTAAACTCAAATAATTGGATTGATCATTGTTTTGTAATTGAAGTACCAAGCATATTTTTGTAGGACAAGGACAATAAAGGACCAGGGACAAGGACACGAAAACACTTTTGCTTAAGGACCAAACTTAGATCTATTAATAAAGAAAACTGCGATTTTCCAAGGCTTTTCTTTTGGTTAATTCGATAATGTGAAGTTATTATGGCATTATCACACTTTCCCCAAAAGTTCCCACACTGAGCCGGGAAATAAAACGCAAATAATTTGATATTAATGATATTATTGAGCAATTGATGATTATTTTGTAATTAAAGTGCCAAGCACATTTTTGCAGGGCAAGGGCGATAAAGGACAGAGGACAAGGACATAAAAATATTTGTGCTTAAGGACCAAGTTTAGATGTATTCATAATAAAAACTACAATTTTCCAAGGCTTTTCTGTTGATTAATTTAATATTGTCAAGTTATTAGGTTATTGTCACACTTTTGTCAGAGTTGCCACACTGAACTGGGAAGTAAAACGCAAATAACTAGTTTAGTTTGACAACACTTTCTGTCCATAAAAATTCAAACATTAACAATCTGCTGATCCCTAAAGTCAGCAATACCTTCAAAGGAAAGCCACTTCTTCTTAAGATGTTTGGTGCCATGTAATTTTAGTTCATTTTTGCTGATTTTGACCAACGTTTCTTCTTGTTAAATTTGGCTTCCGGAACAGCCAAAAACTGCATAACTGTATTTGGAGATCTCTTTCATTAAAAATTTAATTTTCAATTTTTTCTAAAGTCTTAGGATATATATGGTTGTGTGAACTTCTAATTAAAAATTGTGTGGACAATCAGATTTCAGCATCGGTGTCTTTGGAACTTAAAACTTTTAAAGCGAGGTCCTTTAAAATTGCTTAGTTTGATATTATGCTCTTCACAAAAGCTGGGTTTTTCTTCCCCTGCTACATGTGAAAAACAGACCCATACAGACAGAGTCAGATCGCCTGTTGCCAAGCAGAGAAGCGCTGAGAACTCACAAATCGAAATAAGTCCTAATTGTCGACTTCGCTTCTACCAAGGCAAGGGTTAGCGAAAATGAATAAGAGAACTGGTGAGAGTGGAACGATTTTGCGGCTGGCATTTTCCGCTAACGTTAAAATTCTTTTGAGCTTAAAAAAAATTCCCAGGAGATAATCTTCGGCTCCAGATCTCTTACTGAAACTTCTGTTTCCTAACTCAGCTACTTTTTAAGATAGTAAAATGTCTCTGATCTGCAATTTTACCCGACAATGATTCTGAAGAATATACAAAGATAAATTTTCTGAATAAATAAAGTCTTTTAAACAGTTTTTAGTGTTTTAGTCTTTTAACCTATCCTAAACTGTTTAAATTAATCATTTTTGAATTAGAAATATCTTTTTTATTGTGACTAGGCGATTATGTGACTGTCCTGATACTAATATAAGTAATATATATATATATATATATATATATATATATATATATATATATATATATATATATATATATATATATATATATATATATATATATATATATATATATATATATATATATATATATATATATATATATATATATATATATATATATATATATATATATATATATATATATATATATATATATATATATATATATATATATATATATATATATATATATATATATATATATATATATATATATATATATATATATACATATATATATATATATATATATATATATATATATATATATATATATATATATATATATTATTATTATTATTTTTATTTCTAACCCACATTGTACAGAGGTACAATATGTGGAGTATCACGAGGAAAAACACATAAAATGTAACACAAATCAATATAGAAATCAAAGATTACCAGTTACAGTGTAACACATAATAATTTAAAAGAAACTAAAACAAAAAAAAAAAGAAATAACATGAAAGGAGGGGGAAAAGAGGAAGAGAGAAAAAACTGACAACTTGCAGATTCTACTAAGCAGCAATATGCAGAAATATGGACACAAGCTGTCATTATTATTATCATTATTTGATTTTTACTCACTCTTTACAATACTAAAAAATGTAGAATGACCAAACAGAGAAAAACAACTAAACAAATAAAAGAAAAACAACTTACGACTGAAAAAACCTGATAAGGTGATGGTGCGGAGAAAAACGGATGCAAGCAGTATTTGAGAGTTTTCTGTGTAGTGCTTCCAGTTTTTCAGTAATATTAGGAACAAGAAATTTATTAATAATTACCCGGTTTTTGGTCCAAGGTGGAAGAAACAACATAAATTTACAAAATCTAAAATAATTAATCCGGATTCTTTTTAACTCATTTTTCTTCAGAAGGAGAAAAATTCCAGAAGCAAAAAGAATTGAATGGTCACAAAAAGTTGAGTAGAGCTTAGCCAACGCGAGTTTATTATATTTACCTCTATTGGCAACGATCTAGCATATCCTAATTTAATTTTCATATTAATATCTGAGACTGTGCGCTGGCGCAAGCTCGGAAGACTATTAGTAATAGAAATACCGAGCCATCGAAGAGAATCTACGAGAGGGATAGTAAAGCCGCTACAGCGAAGGGAAGTACTAGAAATGTTATTAAAAGAAAGAAATTTACGTTTACCTACATTAAGAGAAAGGCCTATGTCTGAAAAAGAAGTGGCAACACAAAAACCATGTTAAATAAACCAGTTTTAGTACGGCTTACAAGAAGCAGATCATCAGCGTAAGCCAGGTATGAAACATCAGAAAAACCGGAGAGATAGGTAGCCGATATCTTTGCCAGAACTCCTGAAATACATAAATTAAAAAGGGTCGGAGAAAAACTCCACCTTGCCTTCAACCTCTTTTCAATTTAATAATAGATGCTGGCACAGATTTCAGCCGAAGAAAAAGAATTAGTTTACCAGTACCAAAGAAGCAAAATAACCGATAGATTGACACCGCAAACACGAAGAGCAGAGAAAAGCTGACTATGACATACACTATCAAAAGCTTTTGATAGATCTAAAGTACAAAGATATATACTCCTTCCCTTAGAAGAATTTTCAAGGAGCAAAGAAGATAATACACGATGTGCGTGTTGACAACCTACTCCGCGCTTAAATCCAAACTGGTTATCTCTCTCAAGCATATTATTTAGTCACAAAAGGTAGTAATACATGCTCAAGAACTTTACTAAAAGTGCAAGAGACAGTAATAGGTCGGTAAGAAGAGCAAATTAAAGGAGAATTTCCACTCTTTAAAATTGAAGAAACAGTACCACACAAAAAACTCTCCGGTACACTAGAAATACAAATACACATCTGTAGATCTAGGTGTATATGGTCAATAAGGGGGGGGGGTGCAATCTAATAAAAGGTGAAATCTAGATATACCATCATTATCAACATTATCTGATTTAAGTTTCTTAATTGCTTCAACTACGGATGAAAGAGAAATGGGAACACAAAAAGACGCTGAGAGAGGGGTACTAAAAATAGCAGAAAGAGAATGAGAATACAAAGAATGAACACGGTAATTAACATTAGAAAAAATAGACGAGTAATGGCCGTGCCAAGCAGATGCAGGAAGACAATCACTACTTGGCACATCACTTCTAATCGACTCAGAATTAATAACCTTTCGCCATTCTCTCTTTGACACTGGAAATCCATACCACGATAACGCATTGACTTAAGATATTTTTAATATTCACTGCGCGTCTTACGCTTAAGGTCAGATACAATTCCACAAGGCGGTCTATCACATTCATTCCAGACTTTCAACCAAAACTTAGCTTTATTTTTCAAAGTTTTTAAATTAGGATCTAAAGACCAAATAGGTTTTTGCGTACCACGTCTAACACGTTGCAACGGCACTGCAACTGCCTCGGCATCTTTTAGACATTTAATTATTTGATTATAATAGCAATCCAGGTCCTTTTTGCAATTCACTTGTATAGAGCTTTGAAGCAGATGATAGGGAACTCGTATAGCAGACAGCAGGCTTGTTAGTGTAAACGCATAGAGAGGAACATCAGCTTTCTTCCAATTACTTTTTTTTCAAACCATTTTGAAGACCGGGGTACTTTACAAAAACTTGCAGGGTTTAAATTCAGCGTAAGAGTAAGTGGGATAGGGAGATGGTCTAAATCTTGTTCTTCAGCATGTACAAACACTATTGATGTAGTAATACTAGGTGAGCAAATAATGTGATCAATATTGCTCTTACTGCCTGAATGGTGAATATAAGAATACGGATGAGTTTTGGGTATAATATGATAAGATGGAAGGCAATCTAACAACAAATCACTTCTCACTGATGGGTTGTTTATATCCGTATTGAAGTAATGAATGATCATATAATCTAGAGAAATAGAAAGAATTTTTTCCACTAAAAACTTCAACGTGTTACAGACTTTAGCATATCTAGCCATCGATCTGGAAGAACAGTCATCATAAGGCAGATAAGAATTAATGAAAACTATAGTGCCCATACGAACAGCCAAAAAAACTCATCCGAGTAAAAAATCACCGGCGAAACCAAATTAGGATTGCGCTTAAAAACACAAGCTAGCCCGCCGGACGGGCGGCTTCTTGTAGCCCTGGCAGTAGTAAAAAACACATCACGATGAAGGCTCCGACGCAAAACGTTAATGCTAAAGTCTGTAAGAAGATGCTCCTGTAAACAGACCAAAACAAAATCATTGTAGAGCTCATCAATAACGAAGTCCTTATCCTTAGTACCATTAATATTAAACGATATTATTGAAAACTCCAAAGTCATTGCAAAAAGTGGGAGCGCAACATTAGTTCCTTAGATACAGGGCAGGACAAACTATAAGAAGTATGATTTTTACCACAGTTAGCACACTTGGGAGCAGCACTACAAGGACTATCCTTAGTAGAAAGATGTGGCCCAGCACATCTGGCACATTTCGGGACATTGCTGGTGCAAGCACTTTGAAAGTGATCGTATGATCGGCATTTGAAGCAGCATTTAGGTATTTCTTTAAATACGTGAATTCGAAAAAATTCATATCCAACTTTAATTCCTTCTTTGAAATAAGCAGACTGAGTGAAGGAGTCTTCAAATTCAAGCTTGACTGACATAGTCTGGCCCAGTCGATTTGCACTTATTATACCTTGCGGTCTATTAATAACTGAAAGGTCAACATCAACTGGGAAACCTCTGAGAATCCCAAAAAAGCGCTTGTAATATACATACATATATATATATATATATATATATATATATATATATATATATATATATATATATATATATATATATATATATATATATATATATATATATATATATATATATATATATATATATATATATATATATATATATATATATATATATATATATATATATGTATGTATATATATATATATATATATATATTGAAGAGTTCCTAACTGTTGCAACGTATCTTTTCAAGCTCTTTAAAATGTGGGAAGACTAGAGAGTAAGAGAAAGTAGAGAGCCTTAAACTCTGTCAATAGTACCAGCTTAATGTCAGCTAGTCTACTTAATATTATTATTATCTGTTGAAAAGCCGTCATACAAAAAAAAAAGGACAAGACGGAGCAATAAAGAAAAAAAAAGAGAAAAAAGAAGAAATACACATAAACTTGGCAGTGATAATATCAGTGACGAACGCTGGGGCTAAGATCTAAATCGGCTCTAGAACAAATTACGAAGACGAGAAAGAAAAACTCAATTATACACTGCACTGCAGGTACGTGACATGTTTTTGACACAGATTTTCTCAATATAACCCAAGCCTAGTCGATATAGGCTGAATTTTGAATTGAAACAATTCTTGAAAACAATAGAATTCTTATTAGGCTAATACTCCTAAAAAAAATTCAGCTTTAATGAAGATTAATAATCTCAAATACCCAATTCTCTTTGAATTTTTTTTTCTCCTTTTTAAAGATGTCGCCAGACATAAACTAAATTGGCGCTGATGATTTTGCCATATCTTTTATGTTAAATAGCCAACAGTTTTCCATACGCTATGGCATACAATTTAAAACTTATTGCACCAATCTTACAATTAAATATTATTAGAGATGATTCTAATTCCATTTATATAAATAGACACTTTCCCCCTAGAAAATATTAGTTAAATTCATCATACCTCCTTGGACAGCTCTAAGAAAGCCTGTCTTATATCTTCCTTTGCACAATTTCGCTGCAAGCCAAGCACTTCATAGTGATTCAATAAAATTAAACTGCAAGATATATTAAATAAAAACATTTGTTCAAGTATCCAGCACTTAATCCCGACAGTTCTTCGGGAAGAGAGATACAAATTAGAAATTCAATATTTTCCCCTGAAATTATTTTACCAATATTCGTCAGTTGTCAAATAAATTTGAAATAGAACTTTTTGTATTCACTTGCAATTGTGATAAAAAGGGAACTGCCCAAAGGCTCAAATAATTTGATTCTGGGGTTTCTGTCCCCAGAACAAATTAGATCTTTAATGCGTTTGCTCAAAAAAAAAAAAAAAAATTGAACAAATTTGATCTTAAATGCGTCTGTTGTCACCTAAATTCTCCTCTTTGGGTTTTGCAGCCTTAGCTGGTTTGAACAATAAAGATTTTGGATTTGGTGATGAAAAGGAGAATGCCCAAAGACTCAACTAGTTTACTTTTTTGCCTCTATGATTTTTATTCGGAGGTTTTAGCATGATTTTATTTTTTTAGGTTTTAGCAAGTTTGATCATAAATTCGTCTGTTGCCATCATAATTCGAAAAAAAAACTTTTGATATCAATCATGACGATGATGAACAGGGGACTAGCAGGATTTGACATCCAATTTAGGTCCCAAATAAAAATTTTAATTTAATTTTTTTTAATTTTAATAAAAACTCCAGCATATTTTTTTAATGCCAACCAGCGCTATCTAGTCAATGTCCAAAAATATGAAATTAGTCAATACCAGGATAAAGGGTAAGACATATTTTGAGGAACGCCTTACAGAAATTAAATAATGATTCCCCCCCCCCCCCCCAGAAAAATAAAACGAATCAGGACGAATAACAAATTCAGGGAAATGTATTTTAGAAGAAAAAATTAAAGGGTTGAGACAACATTTTTTTTTGGTTATTTCCAATATCTAATCAGAACTGTTTTGGCTCCTGCAAAAATTTAGGTGTTTCATTTTTTTTAATTAAAAATAAACGCTAGAAATTTCCACTGTGATCTTAATGAAGTTTTTTCAATGAGCACAGATATATAATCAGATAACTTCTATAAGCTGTGGTTTATGTATTTTATTATGTATCCAGCTTTCAAATTTAAGAAACCAAGCTTTTTTTCTTTTTTTTTTTCCCAATGGTGAAAAAAAATATGACTATATACTTGAGTTCATCATATAAGCTACAACAGGATTACGCTGAAACACTGAGCTGTAGGCTAGTTATCGAGATTATCTCCAAAAATGAAAAAAAAAACTAACCTAACTGAAGAATTCCTAAATTTTTCATTTTGTTTTTTTATTTGTTTTTTTTTTTATTTTGTTTTTTTATTTATAAATTTTTCAATTTGGGGACTACAAGCTAATAAATTTGGAGGCTTTGACACTATCTACTTTAAATCAAAGTTCAGAAAAGAAAAGCAAAAGAGTTTGGCAAGCATGCAACACATTTTTTGGTAAGAAGAAATCAGATAACTAGTGAGAATTCACAGCAGCCCATATTAGAGACGGGGGCGCCCTAAAATTTTGAGATTTACCTTTTTTTGTTTTTTTCATAGGCAGCGCGATAGCATTGCTTAAGTAAAGAACGATGTTGGCACAATGTTTTATTTATTTAGACCATGATACTTCCTATCGAAGCAGTTGTCGTAGAAACTTGGAAAAGGGCTCATTCGATTGGAAATTGAAACGGCTAATGCTCTTTTTAATAGTAGAAAATGATTGGAAGGCAACTAACACCCCTTCCACGCCCACCATTTCCCCAAACACATCCAATTAAATTTTTGAGACAGCCATTTTGTTTCAGCGAAGTTGATTTCCAGGTAGAAATTATGTTTTTGAGGAGGACGCCCCCCACAGCCCTCAGGGCAAGGGTTGTAAGTTATGCCCTGGGGGCATATAAGGTTTTTATAGAAAGCTTTGTCGTAGAAACTTCAAAAAGGGCTCATTCAACTGGAAATTCAAAGGGCTAGTGCCCTTTTTAAGGTCGAAAGTGGTTGGAGGGCGACTACCCCCCCCCCCTCTCACGCCCACCTTTTCCCCAAACACATCCAGTCAAAATTTTGAGATAGCCATTTTTTTTCAACGTAGCTGAAAGTTCTAGAAATTATGTCTATGAGGATGACAACCCCCCCCCCACAGCCCTCAGGGCAAGGGTTGTAATTTATGCCCTGGGAGCATATAATATTTTCATAGAAAGCTTTGTCGCAGAAACTTCAAAAAGAGGTCATTCGATTGGAAATTGAAAGGGCTATCGCTCTTTTTAATAGTTGAGAGTGATTGGAGGGCAACTAACCCCCCTCTCACGCCCACTATTTCCCCAAACACATCCAATCAAAACTTTTAGACAGCCATTTTGTTTCAACGTAGTTGAAAGGTCCGGAAATTATGTCTTCGATGATGACATCCCCACCCCACACAGCCCTCAGCGCAACGGTTGTCAGTTTTGCCCTGGGGGCATATAAGGTTTTTATAGAAAGCGCTGTCGTTGAAACTTCAAAAAGGGCTCATTCAGTTGGAAATTGAAAGGGCTAGTGCCCTTTTTAATAGCTAAAGTGATTTGAGGGCAACTAACCCCCCTCTAACGCCTACAGTTTCCCCAAATACATTCAATCAAAATTTTGAATTAGCCATTTTTTTAACGTAGTTGAAAGTTCTGAAAATTATGTCTTTGATGATGACACCCCTCCCCCACAGCCCTCAGGGCAAGGTTTGTAAGTTATGCCCTGAGGGCATGTAAGGTTTTTATAGAAAGCGATGTTGTAAAAACATCATAAAGGGCTCATTCAATTGGAAATTGAAAGGGCTAGTGCCCTTTTAATAGTCGAAAGTAATTGAAGGACACATAACCCCCCTCTCACGCCCACCACTTCCCCAAACACATCCAATCAAAATTTTGAGATAGCCATTTTGTTCAACGTAGTTGAAAGTTCTGGAAATTAGGTCTTTGAGGATAACAACCCCCTCACAGCCCTCAGGGAAAGGGTTGCAATTTATGCCCTGGGACATATAAAGTTTTATAGAAAGCGTTGACGTAGAAACTCAAAAGGGCTCATTCGATTGAAAATTGAAAGGGCTAGTGCCCTTTTTAATAGTCGAAAGTGATTGGAGGGCAACTAATATCCCTCTCACACCCACCATTTCCCCAAACACATCCATCAAAATTTTGAGATAGCCATTTTGTTCGATGTAGTTAAAAGGTTAAGGTTTCTATAGAAAGCTTTGTCGTAGAGGCTTCAAAAAGGGCTCATTCGATTGGAAATTGAAAGGGCTAGTGCCCTCTTTATATTCGAAAGTGATTGGAAGGCTTGACATTTTTATAGTAAAGAGCAATGTGGGTATAATGTATTTTATTATTTTTTTTTTTTATACCAGGGCACTTCGTATCGAAGGAGTTAGCATAAAAACTTCGAAAAGGGCTCATTCGATTGAAAATCGAAAGGACTAGTGCCCTTTGTAAAAGTTGAAAGTGATTGGAGGGCAACTAATCCCCCTCCCACGACCACCCTCCCATTTGCCTATTATGTTGAAAAACTAAATGTTGCCTTAAGATTAGATCAAAATGCACTGTGTTAATACTAATTCCCAATAAGACACCTCAGCAGCATCCCAAGAACGACTGAGGGTAATATGTTCAGGTTTTCGGGGCTACTCCTGCTCTTAAAATTTAACCAAATCAAATAGCGTAGTTTTTTTTGCGAATGGTAACAAGTTTTCTATTTCAGGTCAACTAGAAGAGGCATGAAACTCAAGTAAACACTACTATTTGTTTCCAGATTTTTAAAAGGGTGTATGTTGTTAAAAATTGCTGAAAAATCTTCTCCAGCATACAAAAAGCAGGCCAAACTATAAAGTCTTAAAAAAAAAAAGATTTAAACTATTATTTTCTTCTCATTGAAAAGACTATGTCAATATATAAAACGAAAAGAAATTAATTTAAAAAAAAAACTTTTTCCACAAAATAAGTTTTTCAAAGAAAAAGTAAAGAGCTCCATTAAACCAAAAATGAGCAAAGATAAAATAAAATAATCTACCAAGCGTGAAACTACCACAAATCAGCATCGATAAATAAATGAAACCCAAAATGAACAGAATTTACAATAAATAACCGAGTCAAACTCAAAACAAGCAGAAATTAACATGAGTAGGGCTCAAAACCCATATGCCTTCCCAAGGCCAGAACATAATTTGCACTTTACTGAAAAAAAGAATACAAATGAATGTGCATTGTCAGTATAATATATATATATATATATATATATATATATATATATATATATATATATATATATATATATATATATATATATATATATATATATATATATATACTGATATTTAGTAATCAAGTATCAATTTAGGATCTCTATCATCTTGGTATCAAAAAGGGCTTCTCATGCCGACCATTTCCCCAAACACATCCAATCGAAATTTTGATTCAACGTAGCAGAAATTAACATAAGTTGGGCTCAAAACCCCCATGCCTTCCCAAGGCCAGACCATAATTTGCACTCTACTGTAAAAAATACAAATGAATGTGCACTGTCAGTTTAATATAGGCCTACATATACTGATATTTATTAATCAAAATGTTAATATTATTTGATTTATTAAAGTTATAAAAGTAAAAACCTTTATATTTTTTCAGTAAAGTGCAAATTATGTTCTGGCCTTGGGAAGGCATGGGGTTTTGAGCCCAACTTATGTTAATTTCTGCTCGTTTTGAGTTTGACTCGGTTATTTATTGTAATTTCTGTCCGTTTTGGGTTTCATTTATTTATCGATGCTGATTTGTGGTAGTTTCACGCTTGGTAGATTATTTGATTTTATTTTTGCTCATTTTTTGTTTAATGGAGTTATTTACTTTTCTTTGAAAACCTTATTTTGTGGAAAAAGTTTTTTTTACTTAATCTAGTTAATGTCCAAAATTATAAAATTAGTCAATACCAGGATAAAGGGTAATATATATTTTGAGGAACGCCTCATAAACGTTAAATAATGATTTGCCCCTCCTCCAGAAAATTAATACGAATTCAGGACGAATAACAAATTCAAAGAAATTTATTTTAGAAGAAAAAATTAAAGGATCAAGATAACATTTTTGAGGCTATTTTCAATATCTAATCAGAACTGTTTTGGCTCCTGCAAAAAAAAAAAATAAATAAATAAATAAATGTTTCAGGCTCCTGCAAAAATTTAGGTGTTTCATTTTTTTAATTAAAAATAAACGCTAGAAATTCAACTGTGATCTTAATGAAGTTTTTGCAATGAGCCTAGATATATAATCAGATAACTTCTATAATCTTTGGTTTATGCATTTTATTATGTATGCAGCTTTCAAATTTAAGAAGCCGAGCTTTTTTTACTTTTTTTTTCCCAATGGTGAAAAAAAATATGACTTTATACTTGAACTTATCATATAAGCTACGACAGGATTACGCTGAAACACGGAGCTGTAGGCTAGTTATCGAAATTAACTACAAAAATGAAAAAAAACTAAACCTAACTGAAAAATTCCTAAATTTTTCATTTTGTTCTTTGTCTCCAAGAGCAATTCAACTTATGGATAATGAATTTTTTTAAGATAATGAATATATATTGCAATAGCTATACGTTCCTCAAACTATATTCAAATTTGGGGGACTACAAGCTAATCAATTTGGAGTCTTTGAGAGTATCTACTTCAAATCAGAGTTCAGAAAAAAAGAAAAAGAGTTTGGCAAGCATGCAACAGGTTTCTTGGCAAGAAGAAATCAGATAACTAGTGAGAATTCACAGCAGCATATATTGGAGAGTTTTGAGAATTATCTTTTTTGCTTTTTTTCTTTTGAAAGAAGGATGACTTTTATGCAAGAATATAAATGGACAATATTTTCACTGAATGAATGAATGTTCTTTATTAACTATAGAAAAAAAAGAAGAAAACGATGGAGTACAACAAAAGAAACAGAAAGGAAAACAAAACATGTCATAAAGATAAACACAATTTACCAATAATACCACAACTAAAATAGTACGCCCTTCCACGGGTGAGAAGAGGGCTTGCTGCTCAGTTTCTGAAACTGTTCATCCCCAGCATGAAACAGTTCCACCACACCAAAACGGTTAAAGGTGTAATTATTGAACCACCGAGGGACCTGAAGCAAAAAATTCGCGTACTTAAAATAGCACTTTCGCAACCCTCACCTACCAGATTCCATAAAAATGTCCCAAAATGGGATCAAATACAGAATATGCGGGAGAGCCACTTTAGATAACTAAATTATATGTAACTAATAGACAACCACTGAGGATTCACAAAGATGGCTATGGGGGAGGTTTCCCCTAGATTTAAAAAGATACCTTGATATCGTACTCTAAAATGAAAAAATGTGGTAAAGCTTTCTAATTTAGTTAATTATGAATTTAGTAAAAATATATTAAGACGCAAATACAAAGTTTAGAAATACCTTTGAATCTTGTCGGATCATTGTAAGTGTCTAAGTATCTTATTATATATTATTGTAGTTTCTGAGACTAGTGGTCTACTTGGGACAGCCAGTCCCAGTAGAATATCTATATCTGGTATTATTATATGTTAATTGAATAAAAGTATTGTATTTTAGACAACCTCTCTAGGATCTATCTTTAGTCCCTCGAACATACCCAGTTGGTGCGCCTCATTAGTTCGGTCATAGCCTAAGGCACGCTACCAAAGTTTAAATACCTTTGGCCATAGTTTATCTCCCCTGTAAAGGAGAATAAAGGCATCTACGACTACACCACTCAAATACCATAAAAAAGGAAAAGTGTCACCACATCACCACAAAAAGGAAAAGTTTTCTTGGCAAGAAAAAATCACATTGCCACTGAGGATTCACAAAGGAGCTTTTTGCTTTCTGTAGAGCAACGGTGTGCCATTTGCTCTCAAAAGCATTCATTTTATTACTTTTTTTTCTTTTTTTTCGAAAGACTCATGGAGCAGTGCTAAAGAAACATGGTGAAAGCTATCTTTGCACTAAGTCTTATACAGAGAAACACCATGCTAAAGGAATATGGTGAAAGCTATCTTTGCACTAATTCTTATACAGAGAAACATTTCAAGGTGATGGGGTATAGGGCTGTTCTTACAGCTACGGTATGCTGTTGACCAAATCATCAGAAGAATGATAAGAAATAATTAGCGTAGTTGAATTTAATTTATAATTCAGTATGAGATTTTGAGTCAAGACTGTATATCAGGATTTTTGTTCGGTAGAGGTGTATTTTTTTCAATATTTAAATACATTCAAGACAATGCCATTTTCAGAGGGGGGTACTGGGTTTGAACCCGCCCCTTCACACCCAAAAATTTTCGTCCGACTCATAAAAAGTAAAGAAAATCCATATAAACCTTTGTAAAATATAGAACTTACTCTTTTTTGGCTAGGGAAGATTTTGACATGTTTTTGTTGATCCAGCATTAAGTTTCAGCTTTCACTATAAAAAAAAAAAAAAAATATATGGTTAAAAAACAACGCATGGCAAACTAAGAACGGGTGAATGCAGTAAGATTTTTTTCTTCCACAGCCAGAAAGAATAGAAAGGAAAAACATCCAGTACTGGCCAATAGGACCAGTACTTGCTAAACAAAAAAAAAATTAGTTTATATTTCCCATGAAAGCAGTGGCGTAATTTCGTCAAAATCCCGGGGGGGGGGGAGGCAAAGTTGGAGCCAATTTTCCCAAATCAAGTAAAAATGACAGTAAAAACAGAAAAATGAACCATTTGGTACCACGAAAGTACAATAAAGATACTTATACTTTATAGTACTATAAAAGTAAATATACTAAAGAAAACTGATCCGTTTCTGTTGATGCTTGAATTATGCAGGCTTATGTTAGTTTTGACAAGATTTTTGAAGAAACTAAACTTCAACTGGGGGAGGGCAAACTCAGGTCGGAGTGGGGGGGTGGGCAAACCGAGGTCTGGGAGGGGCAGTGCCCCCCTCCTTCATAGGAAATTACGCCCCTGTATGAGAAGACACTGTTAGATATCCTAAAACACTGAGAAAATAAATGTCCGTTTCTCGTAAAAGCTTGGAGTCCCCACAACACTTCAAAATGTCCAAAATGGTACAAAAATATAAGATAGCTAGACTAATGACTAATGTATTAGTCACTAGACTAGACTAATGTATTGAATTATCTTTTTTCTTCTTGCTCAAATGGATAATACCAAGGAATATGAAGATGCATAAGCACCTTTTCATGACTAAAGTCCTACCAGTTGCCCATTATGGTTGCGAGTTCAAGAGTGCCACTATGGTAAGACAATTGGAGTCTCTGCAGCTTATATATTTTAAAAAAGTAGTAGGCTTGCAAAATAATTTTTGTAGTTTGGTTCTTACAGGTGACCTGGGTTTACCGAATTTGCATCATAAGAGGATTATACAGATGATCAAGCTTTGGTTACAGATATATACATTTGCCCAATAACCGTCTAGCAAGGCAGCTTACAATGAGACGTTGAAATCTTCTAAAAAGGCAATATGGCCGAAACAGGTTAAAGCCCTGCTGAAGCTGGTTTCACATGGGCATGAAATAAGGACCAGGGTCCCCATTGTAAACTTGTAGATTTCCTTAGTATGTTCGATTCACGCGTTCAGGTCCAGGAGACACAGATTTGGCTTACTGGTGTTGAGAAGTCATGTACTCAAAGATTTTATAAGCAGATTAAAGTAGTGCATGGATAGGAGTGCTCCTTAAGACTGCAGCTACCCTGGACGGCACTGAAGTGCTGATTGCGGGTACGAGCAACTTGAGCGTCATTGCGTAGGGGATGGGATTCTTATGATGAAAATGGTTTGGGAGGTAGGTGTGCTTGCCCCTTTTGTGAGGAGCATGGGGACGACCAGGAACATTTTCTGAGCAATTGCCAAAGTTCGGAGAATTCAAGGAATAGCTTCTTTGGAGGGGGGATGTACCACAGCTCCCAGGTACCTAGGAGACCTCTACTAGGGAGCCAATGATTGCGGTGGAAAGTTTTATAGAAATTGTTTTAGGAGCAAAGTGTTGAGTGTCATTGTTTGATTCGTTCATTTTTTTTTTATATCTTTTTTGTGTATATGGCCAATGGCTTTTAAATACACATATATGTACCAAGGTCAATATTACTATCTGCCACTGATTATGCTCATATATTCAATGCAAGACTGCCTTGTCTTAAATTATTATCTACTCTCAGCCTTGCATACCTATCACAGATGCAAGCTTAGCCTAGCCAAGAGAAATAGCCTAGACCTTTAGGATCAGGGATCTAGGGATCCTTATAAAATCCAAGGATCTAGGGTATCCCATTACTTACATAACAAATGTTAGTGCCCTACTTTTACAGAGGTTGAAACGGTAGCTTTTATACACATAAATTACTAGCTAGCTCCCAAAAGTATCCTGGTACTTAGTTGAGCTTTTTAGAAAAGGAAATTCAAGTTCAAACATTTTATTTACCTCCAATTGAAAAGTATAAAGAAAAATAAAATCAACAAACTGCCCATATAAAATATAAGACAATAAACAAATATAAATACTGACCAAGATACATGAACCTAAATTATACTAATAATACTCGATTAAATTTCTTTAGTAACATCAAACAATTTAATAAAAACTTACAACAAATCTAAAAAAAATATAACTGAAAAAAGAATCTAAAATTGGGAAAAATTAAAAATTATAAAATTATACCACCCTACTAAAAAAAATACCTTAATTTCACTAATTTATAAAGTTAAAATATTCCTGAATACAGGTTATGGGAAATCGATGGCCCTAGTGAATAACACTTTTGTTGCATCTTATTCATTATCACAATGGATCTTCCATACCATATTGATTTATCATTGATGATGTAGAATTTGAAAGTTGACATAAAACTTTGCAATTGTTTTTTTATTTTGTACGAGATTTTCTTTTCTTCTTATTAAAATCAGAGTAGTGTCCATACATCTTCTCCTGTAAAATCATCCTTTTTTCAAAATAGTTTTGACAAAGATGACCCTGAAGCCAAGCACAGTCTACAAAAAAAAATGAATTGCCATTTACCTTTGGCAATCTGTCATTCGCAGAACGTGCCCTAGCCATCTCAACCTTTCTCTCATTATAGCCCTAGAATTGGGATTGAGCCACACTTTTCGTACAGCCTACTGTTTGAAATACGGTCAGTCAGTCGGATACACAAAACAATCCGTAGGCAATTTCTCTGGAAAACATATAGCAAATCTTCCTCCAGTTTTCGGAGCACCCATGCTTCAGAACCATATTTGACCACTGTCATCACTGTAACTTCTAATATTCTGATCTTGGTTTGCACACTTTTCTTCCTATTCTTCCTGAACCTTGGCTATTCTACTTTTAGCATCTTCACTGCTCCCACCGTCTTTACTATAATACTTCCAAGGCAAGTGAAGCTGTCCACTTGAGCGATTTTTTCGGTACCCAACGCCATCTTTTTATCTTCACTAGGCTTAGTGACTTAGTCTTTTTTATTTTCAAACCTATTCTAGAACCATGAACTCGCAAAAACCTTCAAAAGTTCATTCATTTTGCTCACAATTTCATCTACGATGCTTAAATCATCAGCATAACCAAGTCCAGGAGAGTTTTTCTTCCCCATTGCCTTTCCTGTGCTCCTTAACATGAAGTCCATCAAAATGACCCATATAAATGTGGATAGAATACATTCCTGTTTAACTCCTGATTTAATACGAAACCAGCTACTAACCTCATTTCCTACCTTAACCACAGCAGTATTATTCTCTCCTAAGATGTTATATCTTCTAGTGTATCCAATTATTTGCTTTGGGACGGGGGTCAGTGGTGTGACTCTGTAAGCTCAGCCAGAGTCGACCCAGCTCTCTAAATGGGTACCTGGAGAAATCTGGGGAAGGTAAACAGGAAGGGTGTGCGAAAGCACAGGATGGTTGGCCCCCAACCCCCCATTGCACTTCCTGGCTGAAGGGCCAAGAAACGGAGATCAGCACCGCCGGTAGGGACTGCAAAGCCCAATGCCGTATTCTTTATCTTACCTTATGTTATATCTTCTGATCCGAAACGACTTTGTAATAAAATCTGAAGACTCTAATCTTACTTTTGCAGTAATTTCTTTTTCAGCAAGTCTTTTATTGGTAGTCCAAGGACTTTGATAAGAATATCAGCAAAGTTCTCTATTTAATGTCTTACTGGACACACAAATTGTAATTTAAGCACTTTAGATTAAGATTATTGAGCTCAGATATCTTAGAGCTTTGAATAGGCAAAAAAGAAACCAAAATCTGAGAAGAGTTATCTAATATCTTAGTAGCAGAAAATGGGCCTAATATTACAACAAGAAACAACAAGATATATTATAATAGTGGAAATTAGGCTTATTTTTTGGCTTAGAAATCTGCTAAGATCTTACAATTTTTTACAAAAAAAGATTTTATAAGAAAATCATCAGACTCATCTTACTGCTCATTCTGTTATTTTTTTTTTTCAGAAAATAAAAATTCATTCTAATCCCTGTAGCACCCTGATTTCTTGATTGTGTTACGAATCCAAATTCTAACAGGATTGCAAATATACACCTTTATTTACAAAAAAACTTTTTTTTTACAAAAACTCTAGTAACTGTTCACTCTCTTTTATTTTCATAGGAATGTTCTCTCCTAAACAGTGGCGAAACATTCAGGAAAATGTAACAAGGAATATATTTTTCAAAAATCTAGGGGGGGGGGGGGGGAATTTTGTTTTGTTTTTCTTTTACAATGAAAATGCCTAAATAGGGTATTTGCAATAAAAGTACCAAAAAGGCGTTATTCAAAATCTAGGGATATTTGCCCCCTTCAAAGTAGTATGATGCACACATGTGCCTAGTTCTAAGTATAGGAATTTTTGTACATAATAACTGTTCTGAAGTATAATCAAGATAACTAAAAAAATTATTCTCCGTTAAAGCTATTATCTTAAAATTGAATTAAGATATTACTTTAGCTCCATAAACTGATCAATTAAAGAGAGGTTTTAATAACTAAGCAAAGGAATAAAAATCACCTAACTCATTTTAAAACCGAGTATAATAAATACAGAATAGCTTATACAGTTCAATTCAAACTAAAAACAAGCTGAGTACTAAATGTCAAAGTTACAACTGAACTTTCTTGAGTAAAAGTAATAAAATCTAACAGACAAAAAACAAGTATTATTAAGAAATAACAAAACATTCCTTACTATCCAACTGCTCTGTCATAGACAGTGCAAAAGCGCTGCTTAAACGCTATTTATGTAGAAAGTAATAAGGCTTCAATGTTTAAAAATTTCATTCCCAGGCTAGTTCACATTGGAAGGAGATGTTGCGGAAACTTTGGGGAGGGCTCATTCGATGGAAATTGAAAGTTTTAGCACCCTTTTTAAGGGTCAAAATTAATTAAAGGGCAGCTAGTCCCCTTTTTGCTTCCCACTCCCAAGACATCCAATCAAAATTTCAAAATAGCCATTTTGTTCAAAATAGTTCAAAGATCCAATAAGTAGCCTATGTATCCAGGAAAGACATTACCTCTCACAACCCATGGATCAAGGGCTGTAAGTTGTGCAAGTTGCCCAACATTTAAGGGTAAGTGGTATATGCAGGGACAGGGTATAAGGTTGGACATGGTACTTATCTGCCATCTCACATTCTTTAAAAATTCCAATAAAGCCACCTAGTATAGTTAATTCAATGGCGGACATGACATTTGTATCATTTTGGTAAGTTGCTATTTTCGTTTTTGAGAAAATCGACTTCAAAGTTTCAGCTACCCCCCCCCCCCAAAAAAAAAAAAAAATTTTTTGGGGGGGGCAACAGTTTTTTGGGCTTTATTTTGCAATGGTTTGTAGAAATTGTGTGTGTAAGATATCAAATGAAAGCTAAAACATCAGGTCACTTGTGTGGCCATCTTGTGGAAAAATATTTAACAGTAAAAAAAAAAATCGGACACAATTTGCAAGTAGAGGTCGCATGGTATATACTGGGGCAAGGACTAGTGGTATGTAGCGGGACATGTCCTAGTATATACCGCATGAATTCTTACAGTTCAGTCCATATATTACATCTTTTCTAGTCTGTTTTTACTTGTATCCTACTGATAAAAATAGATTATACATCTTTTTTTTCAGACTTGACATCAGAATAGAAGAAAATGCCATTATTTTCAAGAGCTAAATGGGAGGAACATTCTAAATCCGTTGCTGAGAAGAAAGTTAGCCAGCATTTCATGATTAAAGCAGCTATTGTAGACCTAGAGGCTGGCTTACTAATCAGGGCAGTGGCAGAGAAACACGGAGTGTCGCGTTCAGCCTTCACAGACACAAAAGTATTCAAAACTCAGTGATGACGAAAAAGCGAATTACAGTGATGCCCAAAAGCTTGGATTTGCTACTATTTTTGCTCGTGAAGAAGAAGCATTACTCTCTCAATACCTGCTGCAAGCGAGGTATTGAGAGGTATCAACAGCAGCAACTTTATAAGAAATTAAAATAAATTTTCTTGTGAAATATTATTGCATTTAATCAGCAGTTGTACCGAAACAATCCTGCTCAATTCATCCTCAGGGCTATACTGTGGTGTTTCTCCTCCCAATAGCATAGTGCAGACAGTTTGATATCATTCTATATCCGTTCTTATTTAGTTTTGTTTTTGTTTAAAGCTTTTTCCAATAGGCAATGATTAGAAGTCCTCCAAAAAAAAAGTCCCCCCAGATCCCACCTCAAATGCCAGTGAAAGTGATACCCATCTTGGCTGGTCAAGCACACTATCTCAAAGTTCAAATGATAGCTCCAATTCTGAGAATAGGACAATGATAAGTGTAGGGGCTAATGTCACCATAAATGATGACAATGGGTTTCAAGAGGTCCTTTCTAGAAGCTCTAAAAAAAGGAAAAAAATCTCCCCAATCAAAAGCATTTCCCCTCTCCCTGCCCAAGATCCTCCCTCAAAAAACTTAGGAATTTACCTTAAAATTACTCCTACTACCCCCCTTTGAAATAAAAAAAGATTACTGCAATAAGAGTTGCAATTTTCAAATTGATAAAATCAATGTTCTCTCTTAATATTAACCGTGATGGATCTCTGCTAATAGCTGTCCAAGATCAGAAATCAGCAGACACAATAATTAACCTAAAATCCCTTCTGAATACCCCAATTAATGCATCTAAATGGAACCCAAAACAATCACCAACAAAAATAGTAGTTTATAATATTCCCCCAGAGATATCCATTCAGGAGTTAAAAGAAGGGCTCTCAGATAGGGCTGGCAACTAAATCCCCGTTGAAGATGTTACCCAACTTGGCAAACCTAACTCTAATGGCCTAAAAACAAGTAGATCCTTCTTATTCACACGGAGGAAAAAATTAGTATCCCAGAAAAGTTATTCCTATTTGGGCAAATCAAACAACACAAGGAATACAAACCTAAGCCTATCCAGTGTCAGAAGTGTCTCAAACTGGGACACACAACAAACAAATGCAATGAAATTCTCCTAGAGTGTAGTAATTGTAAAGCATACCATCCTAAAGAGATGACAACTTGCAACAACACTCAGCCTACATGTATCAATTGCAAAGGCCCACATGAATCTACAAATAAATCACTATGCCCTGCATATAAGAAAAGAGCTCTAACACTCCAAATAGTAACAGAGAAGGCCATCCCATACCCCTTTGCAGCAATGGAAGCAAATGCTGCCCAACAATACCAAATAAAGCCCATAATGAAACCAACCAAAACCCCCAAGTCAAACACCCCCAATGCATCCAGTACCCCGTATAAAACACTATCTTCTAAGCCCCCTAGCTCACATCCCTATCAGAAGGAATCACCAAGTCAACAAGCCTCCTTGTCCAGGAGATGAGGTCAGCCTGGCCCCCCCCCAAGAAGAAACAAACCAGAAACACTACCAGGAATTATTTCCTTAACTGACAAACAGGATGCACAACCAAACATGCAATCCCCAAATATATGCTTATTCATTCTAAACAGTAATGCAGTTCATACCATGAACATACATCAACTACAGAAAACAAAAATCATTGCAGAATTGGCAAAAATCTACATCCCCGATGATATGTTCATTCAAGCAAAAAAAGATCTTGCTTTACTTTTAACAAAGCTGAACATTGATACACAGTCATATGAAAAATAAATCAACAACACAACACATATCAATACTCCAGTGGAACATAAGATCACTCACAGAAAATAAGCTAAATGAACTAATATCTTTTATGAATAATAATTCCATTAATATTGCTTGCCTCCAGGAAACTCATTTAACCCAAAATCAACAAATTAAGTCTCTGGGATATACTATCCTGAGAAAGGATAGATCATCAGAGAGAAAAGGAGGTGGTGTAGCTCTATTAGTTAAAAATAATATAAAATTCTGTGGCCTCAATTTTCCAGATTTTGCTAATGATGTTGATGCAATTGGTCTCAGTGTTTGGCTGAATAATATAAAAACCTACATAATAACCTTTTATAACCCTAATGGCCAAACTACAGATGCCGTGGATTTCTTTAATTATATAAATAATTCTAATATATTAAAAAATATTATTATTTGTGGAGATTTCAATGCCCACAGCCTTTTTTGGGGGAATAAACCAGCAAATAAAGCTAGTAAATTGATTGAGTATATGACTTCAAATAATAATGAATTAGCTGTTGCTACCCCTCCAAACCTGAATACTTATTTCAACCCCAAAAGTGGCAGATTCTCCACAATTGACCTACAAATTGTGTCATTAAATATTTTGAATAAAATTTATATAAATAAAATTGATAGTCTATGTACTGACCACTTTGCTATAGTGTGCTCCCTAAATGAACCTGCTGAAACTCTACCACATACCTCCAAATATATCAACACTAAAGCAAATTGGTCTATGTTCCAAAATAAGCTAAATGATGAAATCACAAGTTTCACCCAAAATTCATACATTTCAAACACAACAGTTGACACACATGCTGAAGTATTGACATCTTTACTAATAAATACAGCTAATCATGCTATCCCCAGGACAACACCTAAGAAAACCTACCCTAAACACATTCCTAAAGCCTGCTGGACAAATGAGTGCCAAAATAAATGGAGAATAAAAAAGGCAGCTAGGACAGAATTCATAAAAAAAAACATCACCTACTACATATTTAAAAAAAAATTACAAGCAGAATCTAATCTAAAAAGGACTATAATAGATGCTAAATATAATTACTGGAATAATTTTGCAAATAATCTCTCCAGAGAAACACATGAGCCAATCATACATAAAGTCATAAGCCACATCTGTGGGAAAAAGATTTCCCCCAACCCACTCCAGTATGAGCTTATGCATAATAATACCCATTATGACAATGATAATGAAAAAGCTAAGCTATTTGCAACTCTTTTTGTTAATAAGCTAACATCAAATAATCGAAGCAAAATGTCCCCAATTCCTATGAACCCAAGTTACCAACCACGCCCAGGATCCAAGTATATAAGTAGTCCATTTCAATCCAGGAAATGAATAATGCAATACATCATATTAGGACCAAAACTAGCGGCAGCTATGACAATATACACCCTACATGGATAAAGAATCTCACCCCTTCATACAAACAAGAACTGCTAAATCGTTATAATCACGCTTGGGCATCTTCTAAGTTCCCCAATATATGGAAATGTTCGTCCCTCCTACCAATCCTAAAGAAAAATAAACCTAAAGAGAACCCTGAGTCCTATAGGCCCATAACGATTACTCCTGTGATGGGGAAATAATGGAGAAAATGATCTATCACATGACTCCTCTGGTTTGTTGAAAAAAACAATATGATCCCTCACACTCAAACTGGATTCAGGAAACACCACTCCTCAACAGATGCTTTCATTTTGCTAACAAATGCAATAAATGAATCATTCTCAAAAAATAATGTCCTAGTTGCAGCTTTCCTAGATTTTGAAGGGGCATATGACAATGTGAACCACCAAATCCTTTTAAACAAACTTGCAAACCTTGGACTACCCCCCAAGCTAGTATCCTTCATAAAATCCTTCATAGAAGTGCGAAGTTTCATTGTTTGTGTTGGTTCAGCCTCTTCACCCCAAAAGACAACAACCAAAGGCCTACCTCAGGGAGCAATCCTCAGTTGCCTCCTGTTTGCCCTATATCTCTGGGACATGAACCTACCCCACACGAACCTAAAATATGCTGACGATCTGGTGCTATGGTCATCTGGCAACACCTTTGAGATAGCACAGTCAAATCTGCAAAAGTCACTTTTCCAATTTGAACAATTCTCTCAACATTCAGATTTACTCATTGCACCTACCAAGTCAAAAATAATCCAATTTCACCGGAAGCGAAACCAAGTTAATGCAAAACTAACTCTAAATAAAACAACTATTCCAGAAGATAATCATATTAATTACCTAGGTCTCATGCTTGACCAAAAACTTAATTTCCACCTCCACATTTCAAACACAATAAAAAAATGCTATAGAAAAACAAATATACTAAGAAGACTTCTTTCCACACCCTGGGGCTGTAAGGAGAAAACCTTACTCCAGTTCTATAAATCACATATAAGACCCCATATTGACTATGGGCTCATCGTATATGGTGCATGTGCAAAGACCCAGATGCAAAAATTGAAACAACACAAAATGATATAATACGCCTCATATTTGGTCTTAGGAAACCCACAAGCACCAAGTTTCTGCTTATGGAGAGTGGCTTAACAACAATAAGGGAGAGACGTAGCTTTCTCTTGACAAAACATCTTACAAAAATTGAATCAAATAGCTCACACACCCTACATAATTGGTTAAGAAATCCAGCCATGTATATAGGCATTGCAGATGAGTATGCCAACATTCAGAAGAAGTTCCCCATACAGCAAAGTCTATTGCACCCACTTTCCCCCAATCCCCTCCATGGAATTGGTCAAGTCCCATAATAAATACTGATTTCTCAAAGTGGACTAAAGATTTAACCCCCATCGCTTTTGTCCAGAAAAATTTGCTGAACTTAATACAATTACCTACAAAAATCACTTCTAAATATCTGTTGATGGGTCAAAAATGAATGAGAAGGTAGCAAGTGGTGCTTTCCTTCCTCACCTGAAAATTGCAATGGGCGAGAGATTATATAATAATTTATCTATCATGTCTGCTGAGTTAAATGCCATAATCATGGCATTAGAACACATTAAGGAAAACCAACCTTTGATTGCAAATTCAAATAATATTATTGTATATTCCGACTCTTTATCCAGTCTTGAGTTGCTGGCCTCAGCTCCTCAGTATAAGTTAGACATTGACACTTATCATTGTCTCAGTATTATAGATAATCTTGCTTCAAGTGGCATAAAAACTTATTTTCAGTACATTCCTAGCGACTCTGGCATAAGTGGTAATCATCAGGTTGATGAAATAGCAAAAAATGATATAAATATTGACCAGCCAAGTGGGAGACCAATCCCGATTAGAGATATTTACCAATGGAGGCTATCAGATATTAATTTTAATAAGATTAATCCCATCCTTTTCCCCTTTCCCAATAAGTATCTTTCTAAAATTTATCATAGAATTCGTTCTGGAACAAATGGACTAAATTTTCTTGCATTCTCGTATAAGTTTTCTAATTCAAGTGGTTCAATTCCCCTGTCCCCTCTTTGCAGGCATTGTAATATGAATAATGAAACAATTGACCATTGCCTATTTGAATGAAATATGCTGACGTCTGCACAACATACCTTGCTTTGCAAACTGTTAAAATGCTTCTAACACCACAAAATCTCACTATCAGCCAAGAGCCTAGCCAACTATACCTGCCACACAGAGCATAGAAATCGACATCTATCAACTCATAATTGAACTCCTAGAGCCAAAAGATCTACTGAAAGATATCTGAAAATATCTAATAACCATGAGGCTATCAAGCCAGTAGCTCTGTAGAGCCCACAGAGTGAAGCAAAAGGAAAAGGGCTAAATAGTATCACTGAAAAGCCCGCCTGCTGTTTAAATAGAAGAAGAAGAAGCGAGCAGAATGTGTTATGGTTTGACCAGTCGAGACACCAGAACCCTTGCTTACAACTACGCTGTTGCAAACAACAAGACTGTCCCAGAGAGTTGGACAGACTCCAAAGAAGCTGGCATAGACTGGTTAGCTGGATTTTGGACTCAAAACCCAGAGCTTTCGCTTAGAAAGCAAGAGGCAACAAGTTTGGTGCATGCCACAAGCTTTAACGAGCACAATGTACAGGAGTTTTTCTTCAACTTGCAGTCAGTTTTGAAGAAAACTCCATTTACACCAAGCAACATATTCAACTGTGCTGAAACCTCAGTTACCACTGTTCATGTTCCTCTGAAGGTTTTTGCTAAAAAGGGTAGAAAAATAGCAGGCAAAGTAACCTCAGCTGAGCGTGGCGTGCTTGCGACTATGGTTGGAATCATCTGTGTCAGCGGGCAGTACCTTGTCCCCTACCTTATATTTCCATGCAAGAAATTTCAACCTTGCATGCTGACTGGTGCTCCTGCTAACTCTGCTGGAGAAGCCTCGCCTTCTGGATGGGTAAACCAAGAACTGTTTCTGGAATATCTCAAACATTTCAAGACTTACTTGCATGCTTGCCCTGAAAGCCTGAAGCTTCTGATAATGAACAACAACGAGTCCCACATCTGTTCTACGGTTGTGCAGTTTTCAAAAGAGTCTGGTATCATTTTACTAACAATACCACCTCACTGCAACCACAGGTTGCAGCCATTGGACATTTTGATGTATTTTCCCTTCAAATGCCAATACAACAAGGCTATGGACAACTGGATGCTGTCAAACCCAGGGAAGACTATGACAATATACAAGATTGCATCTCTGGTTGACCAAAGCCTCCCTGTATCTTTCACATCAAACGACAAAGAGAGGGGCTTTAAAAAAGCAGGGATATGGCCCTACAAGCCAGACATCTTTACAGAAAAGGATTTCCTAACCTCTGCTGTAACTGACAGACCTGCACCTGATGCTTTGGATCCAGTTGAACCTGGAAACAACCTGGCCAAAACCCCAAGTACAAGTGGGCCTGAACAATCCTCTACACCCATTTCAGTTCCTCCAATGCCAGAACAAGTTTGGCCATACCCTAAAGCCAAGCCACATGTACTGAGTGGCAGAGGCAGGAAGAAAGGCTCTACAAAGATTCTTACTGACACTTCTGTGAAAAGACAGATCAAAGAACAAGAAGCCGAAAGAAAAGATAAGAAAGCACAGGGTGGCAGGGCTAGAGGAAAAGTTGGGACTGTCGGAAGAGCTGGAAAAGCAAAATAAGAGCAAACAACAAAAAATCTATTTGTGGATTCAGAAGGAAGTGATGATGAAAAAATGATTCCTGATGATGACAGTGATGATTTGATGAAACTAGGTGAATTAGAAGATGAAAGTCAGAAAAAGGAAGAGATCTTTGACAGTGTCTCTACAGAAGATTTTGTTAAAGTTGTTTATGTATTTTTCCTGGGTCTGTCCAAGAGAAAAAACAAGAACAGTGTCAGAGTGAGCGTCATGTTCATGGCTGGTCTAAGAAAGTGGAAGTGGCCAGACTGAGAAGACTCAATACTTTATCCAAGGGAAGACATTTTGAAAAAGTTGTTATCTGCTACCCCAGTACCCAGTACAGTTTCCAGAGCAGCATCATATTTTGTGTTTGCTGACTGCTAGTCTAGTCTAGTGCCTCAGATATTTTTACTTTTTAAAGTCGAATTTTTAATGTAGTTTTTTATATGATGAATAGTTGAAGTTTTCTACCAATACATGAACCTTTTTACTATGTCCCAGAGTATGCCAACTTGTGTCCCAAGATATGCCACCCCTGGTACTTAGTGGGACAAATAGTATAAGCAGTGATACCCCCCTTTTTTTTCTTCTAGCTATACATGGAAAGTCATGGAAAAACCACAGTTTGTATAGCAGTTCCCGGGCTTTCATTTCAGCCATAAACCATTTTTCTACTCTAATGTTAACCATGCATTTTGGAGGTTTTCCAAAATCCATCCCTGTATATACCACTCTCCCCTATATATAAATTTTTGCTAATAGGAAAGCAAAGCATATTTGATCCTGAGCCTCCAAAAAAAACTAATGGTATAGATTTAAAACGTTCAAGGACTGTTGGGGGAGGGATCATGGAATTAAATCAAAACACACTATGTGCATACAGGTTTTCAAAAGGGCATAACAGCAATATCTCAGGACCAGCAGAGGGCAAGTTGAAACTCTCAGGCAATGCTGAAGGAGACATTGAAATAACCAAAAGACACTATGTGCATACTTCTACTGCTATGGCTAGTGGTATTCCAGTGAAACTTTTAGGGAATGTTGAGGGGAGATATTAAAGTAAATAAAAACAGACTACAGGCATGCAAGTTGTCAAAAGGCATACCATCAGTATCTCAGGAACAGCTTAAGGTAATAAGTTGAAAATTTCAGAGCATTTTGAACTAACCAAGACACCATTTGCATGTTACTATTACAACTACTGCTGCTGCTACTACTACTATAACTACAACTACTACTGCAACACCAACTACTTATAACTTAGACTACAACTCCAGGTACTTGCAACTGTGACTACTTGCAACTGTAACTACTTGTGGATGCAGCTGGTACTACTTTTGATTGTAACTGCAACTGCAACTACTCTTGACTGTGACTACTTGTGATTGCCCTGAAACTACTTGCAATGGTGACTGCAACTACTTGTGACTGTGCATGTGACTTGATTTATTAGCAAAAATAAAACAATATAAACCTATATTATTGTACTACCAACATGCCAGAGGCTATAAATGGCCAATATGGGAATTTATTAAATCTGGAATTTTGTTAAATTTTTGTCTGAAGGCCTATGCCTAATTATGAATACAAGAAAAGCCATAAATTCACATTGTATTCTCTTATTATTTGCCTGTCTTTTGACAGCATCCAAGATGTGCCATCTTCACTGGTTTGCTGTTAGCACTTTTTCATCTCACAGGATGGCAAATTCCCACATTTGGCCACAATACGCAGGGTATGTTCAGCATGCTGTACCAAGGTGTCCAAAAGTGGGCTATGCTTGTAAAAACTATGAAAACAGCATATTTTATGATTGAAGACAAGATTAAAGCCCAAAACTTGATTAATTCTGGCTTTGTTTAAATCTGTCAGACCAGTAGGTGAACTGAAACTCCATTTTTCCTGTTAATTTCATTCAAGATAAATGCTTAGAAGTAAAACAGAGGAGAAAAGAATGAAAGGCTGCTGGGATCCAACAGAAAAGAAAACATCAGTTTTTTCTGTCTTAGTTGACAAAAAGTCAGTTGGATCTCTGCAAGTGCCATGGGTGTCCCAAGATAAAATGCTGCAAGACTACATGATAAAAGTTGAGAAGCCGAATATCCCTCTACAAAGTCTGGACCTAAATTTCTTTACACCCTGTTATAACACATGATAAATTTTTACACAGGAACAAGAAAAAGACTAAAAACTTGCTTGAAAACAATAGCTGATCTGCATTTCAAATACACTCCTCTAGAAGAATGTAAACTTGCACAGACTTATGCCACTACTAAGAGTACAAAAGTATCCAATAACTGGAAATGCAACAATAGTGGGGACAGTAAAGGAATTGCAGGTAAAGGTTGATACTGCAGTTTTATGGATCACCTTAAAAAACTCTATCAGTAAGAATGCCAGAAGGTACAGCTTAGGATAGGCAACTGCTTTCAACCATCACATTTCTGAGGAACTTTCTTTGACAACCTGGAGTGAGGCCTAGATAAACACATGTTCAGACCACAAGATATTTAGAATGTTGACAAATAAGGTCTGAAACATCCACAAGCCTGCTAAGACCATTGCACAGCAAGGCCAGAATTAAGTAGGGAAGGTCACATCATCAGAAAGAGGTCATTTGATTATGATTTGTGGTGTTAATGCATTGGGAACACAGTCCTTCCTCTACTTATTTCCCCTGGTAAATAGTGTCTGGATATTTTACTCAAGGGAGCTTTATCAGGAACCATCATGATCAGCTCAGAAAATACTTCTGGCTAGATGCTGCCTCCCATTTTTTGCTTTAATTACACCATTTTATCAATCAAGTCAGACCCTCCAAACAGTCACCTGAACTCACAAACTACAGCTTGTAGAAAGGATAGTCATGGGGCCTTTTAATGCCAACTACAACCAGAAAGCTGTACGTTTTATTACTGCCCATAAGTGTAAAATTATATCAGCGCATAACATTGCTGAGCTACTGGGGAAGCATAGTAAAAGGCTTTCACTTATGAGAATACAATCAGTGGTTTCAGAGCAAGTGGGGTCTACCTAACCAACAGAGATGCCTTCGTGAATTATGAGTTCCTCTTGCCAAATGGCTCAAACAGATTACCTACCACATCAAGTGAAGAACTTACCAGGGAAGTTTCTATGCTCAGCACAAGTCCTGTGCAACATTTAGACTCCTTCTTTAACATAGACCCCAAAACAGAGACAGCACAGGTTCTGTCTCTAAATGAATGGCAAATTTCAGCAGATGATTTGCTAAAAGAGATTATCCATGCAAACCCCTTTCCAAAAGGCTCCAAAAGGCTTTCCAAATCAACAGGAAAAAAACATGAAAAGTCAGAAGTGCTCACTGACACCCTTGTGAAAGAACACATTACTGCTGGGATAAAACCTGTAGCTGCCAAGAAAGCCCAAGTCCTGGAAAGGAAGAAAGTCAGAAAAGTGAAAAGGCTAAACAGCAAAAGGAATGTTTCTTATAACAGAAGTTGCAGTTGGAGTATACAACAACAACTGTTCAGACTCCAGTATAGATGTTGAAGATGAGCCCCCCTACCTACCAGCAACTTACAATTTGACACTGAGAAGATCAAGGATGATGATTACTTTCTGGTTGAGCTGAAGAGCAAGAAAGAGAATCCTGTTCCCTATATTCATTATCAAAAAAGTAGCAACTGAAGAACTTATGATCCACTTTATGAAGGAGACTGAAGAAAGACTCTTTGTACTAACTGACAAGACAGATGTTGTCTTAAAGACACAAGTTGAAATGAAACTGCAACCACTGACAGAGAGAACATCAAGGCTTACTTTTGGTGTTGATCAGTCAATTTATAATTTAAAATTAATGCTCTTTAGTTGTTTTTTTTTAAACCTTACTCAAATTGATTTTGCAGTTTTTTATACTGACCATATTCTTTCATAATTTTGTGGCCAACAAACAAGTTTTAATGCTTCCCTGGCCACTTTTCTGTTTCTTTTGTCAGGTGGTCAAACATAAATCAAAGATAGCCAGACCAGTACTGGGGTGGCCCAGGTTTGGCACTTTTGACCACTTGGATAGAGAGGCATCCAGATGGAAAAGTGGTGGAGCATTCCTAATTGTCTTTTTCAAGGATAATATTGAATGAGTTACTTTTGATTTGGCATACTCAGAAACTTCTTAATACTTGAATAAGCTCCTAGAGAATTAAAAGTCAAAATATGCCAATTGTGGGCTGGTCTCCTATCTATATATCAGACCCAAAATCAATACCCCCCTTCCTTATACCCATGCCTGTTAACATCCTAAAATGGTGAAATTACCCTTTCAACATTCATGGGTAACAGTTTAGAAGTGACACTCTTCCAAAGGAAACATCTTAATAAATAAAGACATTACCATTAAATTCCTTATTTTATTATCTTTCTAAATTGCATGGTAACTTCCATGAGTGCTCCTCCCCCTCACTGATGGTCCCAGATATAGCCTAGAATGTAGACTTCAAAAACTAAAAGAAAATAATTAAACAATGAAGAACAAATAAACTTTCAAATGGGGATAAATCCATTTATTTAGACAGTGAAAAAACAGGTACAAAAGTCCAGATATTTCAGTCACATATACAGCAACCGTCTTCAGTAGAAATACTAAAATAATAAAATTGAAACTAGCATTTTTATATGTAACAAGATAAATAACTTTTCGGGTCATTCACAAAATAATGAACTTCCGGATTATTCACTAGATTATTTTCAGAGAGAGTTCATTGACAAAGTTCATTCAAAGTTCTTGATGTAAATTTTCTTCTTTAATCTTGCCCAAATGTAAAACAAATTTCCAATGAAAGTGGTAAAGCCTTCCGTGTCTTCTAATTGCAAACCAAATGTTGAGTTTTTAGATGTTTACTGGGTTGGTCTAAAAACACTCAACATTTGGTTTGCAATTAGAAGACACGGAAGGCTTTACCACTTTCATTGGAAATTTGTTTTACATTTGGGCAAGATTAAAGAAGAAAATTTACATCAAGAACTTTGAATGAACTTTGTCAATGAACTCTCTCTGAAAATAATCTAGTGAATAATCCGGAAGTTCATTATTTTGTGAATGACCCAAAAAGTTATTTATCTTGTTACATATAAAAATGCTAGTTTCAATTTTATTATTTTAGTATTTCTACTGAAGACGGTCACTGTATATGTGACTGAAATATCTGGACTTTTGTACCTGTTTTCTCACTGTCTAAATAAATGGATTTATCCCCATTTGAAAGTTTATTTGTTCATCTTAGAATGGCAGTGTGGTCTAAGAAAACAACACCTAATTTAAAGGTGTTACGTCGAAAATTAACCAATGAAATTCTTACTTTATAGGCAGCATATTTCTATCAATCAGATTATCATGTTTCCTTCCATTAGGCTATTATCTACTTTTTAAAGTCATTGAAGATAATTGGCCTATTTTAGGAAATCATAGAGAAAGATAGATTCCAGAAGGCAGAAAAAAACAGTAAAATTCTATTTTAGCTACTTTTGGCTATCTTGGAAAGGGGTTAGATTAGGAAAACAAAACCTTCAGGGATGGGTCTATAGGCTAAAGTATGTCCTGGGAAGGTATTTTGAAGTATTTACCACAGCTCCTTCTCCCTCTAGAGGGTCCTGAAATTTGCCTAAACTACCAATTAAAATTTTGACAAAACCACATTTTACCTTAAGTTTCAGTTATCAATTTCTTTTTCTCTGGCTTTAGTTTTGAAAATGCAGTTCCTGTTATTTGAGTAAAATTTTAAGCCATATCAATGGTTTTTTTTTCAAAATTCAGGAAATGTAATTGCATATCATATAATGATCCTAGTTAACATATTATCCATCAGGAGAACCTTTATCATCAAGTCTATCCTCTTTTTTCCAACTTAAAAAAAAATTTACAATTTTCTCCACCCTAGAAATGCAATGCATAAATCTTTTGAAATTACCACTATAAATTGTTCAATAATTGTTTTTATAGATAGCATTCATCCCAGCCATTGTTAGTTAACAACATAGCATGTGTTTAAAGAAAAAGCAGTGGCAAAAATACAAAATATTGCTATAAATATACATATACATACAGAGTATATACCCCCACCCCCCTAATGTGCAAATATACAACCAAAATTGCATTATGATTGTAGATATAACCTTCCTTTACAACACAAATAAATTTTACCCCCCCCCCCTGATGTGCAAATATATACCCTGATTTGGATATATTTAGGGACTAGAGTACAGTTTATTTGGTTATATTTAGGTTCAGAATGCAGTTTTTGTTATATATTTGTATATTAGGGGGGGGGGGTATATACTCAGTATGTATATGCATATTTATAGCAATATTTTGTATTTATGCCACTGCTTTTTCTTTAAACATGTGCTATGTCATTAACTAACAATGGCCAGGATGAATGCTATCTATAAAAACAATTATTGAACAATTTATAGTGGCAACTTCAAAAGATTTAAGCATTGCATTTCTAGGGTGGAAATTGTAAATTTTTTCTTTTAAATTGGAAAAAGAAGGAAAAAAGAGGAAAGACTTGATGATAAAGGTTCTCCTGTTGGATTATGCTAACTAGGATTATTATACATATTTCAAAGTAAGAATTGTTTTCTTAACATGTCTCCTTATCAGGAGTACCAATTCTAAATTTTTACCTAAAACCTTATAAATTGGAATAGAGCAGAGTTGTGAACCTGAGAAAAATTTTGTTGTACTTCATTTAAGCATAAGATCTATTTTGCAAAGTTTCATTTTTATAACACACAGATTTTTAAAGGTCAGGATCCTCTAGAGAAAGAAGAAGTGGAGGTAGGTGCTTCAAATACCCTCCTGGGACACATTTGAGCCTGTAAAAAATCTGGGAAATACTCTTGAAAAGATCTTGTAGACCCATCCCTGAAAGTTTCATTTGGTTTAGCTGCTTTTGACTATTTTGGATAGGGGTTAGGTTAGGAAAAATGAAACTTTCAGGGATGGGTCTTCAGGCTAAAATATGTCCTGGGAAGGTATTTTTAAGTACCTACCTCCACTCCTTCTGCCTCTAGAGGGTCCTGACCTTTGATGAAATTTAAAATCTGCAAGCTATAGAAGTGAAACTTTGCAAAATAGATCTTCTGCTTAAATAAAGTGCAAAAAAATTGGGTAAATTTCTACCAAATCATATTATTAACTTACAAATAAAGTAAATATACCCACTCAATGCCTTTTTTATGCTCTTTCCAAATATAATAATAATTTTTGTTGGAAATGAATTTTATCCCCACCCCTATATATACCAATTCAGGGTATATATTTGCACATAAAGGGAGGGTAGGGGCAAATTTTATTTCTGATGTAAATGGGAGGTAAGTTTAAACTTTACAAAATTTTGGAAATAAAACATTGATATGACTTAAAATTCTGCTCAAATAACTGAAATTGCATTTTCAGAGCTAAGGCCAGAGAAAAAGAAACTGGTAACTGAAAATTAAGGTAAAATGTTGTTTTGTCAAAATTTCAATGGGTATAGATCTGTCATGTAGGCAAATTTCAGGACCCTAGAGAGAGAGAGGGAGTAGAGGTAGGTACTTCAAAATATCTTCCTGGGACGTACTTTAGCCTGTAGACCCATCCCTGAAAGTTTCATTTTCCTAACCTAACCCCTTTCCAAGACAGTCAAAAGCAGCTAAAGTAGAATTTTACCAAACTCACAATTGTTAAACAGAAAATTGTATGAAGTCAATGTTTTTGGAACCAGCAACAGAGAAAGAAATTGCTAAAATTGTTATGGGATTGAAAAATTGTTTGTTGTCTGGCCCTGATAATATTCCTACTAAAGTAATTAAGTTCATACTTCCTTCCATTATTTATCCCTTAACAAAACTTATTAACCTCTCCTTTCAGCATGGTATTTTCCCGAGTAGTCTCAAGCGTGCTCGAGTCATCATATTATATAAGGGGGGGACATGAAATGATCCAGCCAACTATTGGCCAATTTCTTTGTTGTCTGTGTTTAGCAAAATATTTGAGATGGCAATGCTTTCTCGTCTTAATAATTTTCTTACATCTAAAGATTTTTTTTCACAATTTTCAATTTGGTTTTCAAGCAAATCATTCAACTGAGCATGCTTGTGCAGTTTTACTAAATTATCTTCACTCTGCCATAGACTCTCATTTGATTCCTGCTGCTTTGTTTCTGGATGTTTGTAAAGCCTTTGATTCTTTAACCCACAGTGTTCTTCTATTTAAACTTTCTCATTTTGGGTAAGAGGTAGTGCATTTGATTGGTTCAAGTCTTTCTTGTCTGGTAGAATAATTTCTTTTGATCCATTTTTTTGCTCACCATCAAGTGTTGACCAGGGGGTCCCTCAAGGGTCAGTTTTAGGGCCAGCACTGTTTTTAATTTACATAAATGACCCAATTTTTGCAGTTAGAAATAAAAATCCTCTTTATTGCTGTTGTCTATGTCATCCAACAGTCTCCCTTACCCATAATTATAGTTTACATACCTTGGATTCTCTTGTTACTTTTGCTGATGATACCACCCTTATTACTTCTGGGAGAACAGAGGATGAGGTTCATACAAAGTTAGTGGACCTCTTTGAGAGAGTTTCAATTTGGTTTGATGCTAACTCTCTTGCCTTAAATGTTTCTAAAACTAGTTTTTTAGTTTTTTCTTGTATATCCCAGGCTTGCCCTCAATTATCTGAAATTCATATATCCAAAGGCTTTATTAGTAGACCAAAGGATGGCCATGTCTGTTTCCTAGGTATCCTCCTAGATGAAAATTTATCTTTCAAACACCATATTGATTTGATTAAAATGAAGTTATGCAGAAACCTTGGTATTCTAAGAAAACTAAAACATATCTTTCTGGGACCAATTCTAAGAATCCTATTTCATAGCTTAATTCATTCTTATGTTTCCTATTGTTCAGTCAGATGGATGTCTACTTTCCCTTCTTTTCTCAAACCGCTTTTGAATACTTATGATAAAGCTATAAATCTTATCCAGGATGTAAATTGTTTGGCAACTAAACCGTTACTTGATATTAAAAAACTTTATATTCTTTCCTGTGTGTCTTTTGCTTTTCTTCAGCTCCATGGTGATATTCCTAGGTCCCTTAGGTTTACGTCTTCTTTTGTATCTGATTGGTCAAATTATCAACTCTGTAGTTCTCTAAATATCCAAATTCCCTATACACCAACAATAAGATCCAATTTTAATCCTCTTATTGCATGTCATTTGACATGGAACACCCTTCCCCATTTGGCTCGAGAATGCCACTTGTTTGGCACCTTCAAAAGACTAGTAAAAAAATATTTGTTTCCATGTGATTACCCCAGTTGCCCCTTCAGCTGAAATTTTACAGTGTTCATTTTTTCTTCACCAAAAATCTTGCCAATCTAGCAAGCGAACTACCCAAGCCAAATAGCCAAAATTCAGATAGCCCGGCCAGGCAGCCATTTGGAATCTGAATAATTTTGATAGCCAAAAGTAGCTATTGTCATGTAATTTTTACTTCAGCTGAAATTTTGTTTCTTCAAAAATCTTGTCAAAACTAAGATAGCCTGAATAATTCAAGATAGCCAAAAGTAGCTAAAGTATAATTTTACAGTTTCATTTTCCTAACTTAGCCCCTTTCCAAGATAGCCAAAAGTACTAAAGTAGAATTTTACCTCAAAAAACTTGATTAATAAAGGGATCTATGAGGTATGGCCAGATTGTAATGAAGAAGTGTAGGCCATATTTTTAGTGCATAGCCTAGGCCTAATAGCCTATAGGACCATCAGATGGGGAGGGGATTGCCAGATAACAGTTATTAAACTGGAAAATAACAAATAATATGGTATCTCTTGGTACTATTTTTAGATGTCTATTAGACTACTTTTTGTTCAGATGGAAGATTGGTAGGCTACTTCTAAACTTCTTAGGCCTATCATTTCATGTTTTAGACTGATAACTAGACTTAGCTAAAGTTGAGTCACCAACACTTTAGATGAGCATGACAAACTACTCATTCAATTAAAAATTCAAAGGCTTTCTCAGTCAAGCATATTACTAATATACCCTGCACATATTTCCTCCCAATAGCTAAAGCTTATGCAAAATCAATGTTCTCTATGTTTGAAAATATACGTATTCATACCATGGTTTGCGAACATATAAATACCTTGCCAAAGGATGCTCTGGATTGCTCAATAAATGCCCACAGACACTCCTAACTCCCCGCTCAGATTCTGATTTTACCCACCTCGAGCTGTTTCTCAGCCTGATCCTTCCGTCCTTGTTTCCCGTTCACTGCTGTGCCTCTAACTATGATTTTTAAAAAAAACAAGTTTTTTCAACTGAAAGTATGGAGCAACATTAAAAATCTAAATAAACAGAAATTATTACGTATGTAAGGGGGTTACCCCCTCCTCAGTACCTCGCTCTTTACACTAAAGTTTGACTTTTTGTTCCAACTATGTAATAATGACTCCTGATACACTAGGACCGCTTAAATAGAATTATAATCTTTTTGCGAATTCAAAAAACACTTTAGTGTAAAGATCGAGATACTGAGGAGGGGGCAACCCCCTCTAATACGTAATAATTTCTGTTCATTTCAATTTTTAATATTGTTCCTTACTTTCAATTGAAAAAACTTGTTTTCTTTTTTTAATTTCTGATAGTGTTTTAATTAATGATGGGAAACCCAGCTTCCCCTCCCATGGAAAATCCCCTTCCCCCACGAAAAAACCTCCCACATAAGCAGCCCCTCCAGAAAAAATCACCTCCCCCCCTCCGAAAATATTTTTATACTTCCCAATACCCAATACTCTATGTAAGCAATGGGCAAAGTTCCTAATTTGCAGCCCTTCCCCTGGAGGCTGTGGGGGTCAAATCATCCTCAAAGACATAGTTATTAAATCTTTCGACCATGCTGAAGAACATGGCTTTATTAAAATTTTTATCCGACAACGTTGGGTAAAAAGGAGGTGGTTGCCCTCCAATATTTTTGGTCACTTAAAAAGGGTACTAGAATTTTTCATTTCCGAGCAAATGAGCCCTCTTTTGACCTTCTTGGAATATTGGTTCGATACAATTATCCCTGAGAAAAACAAACAAAAAAACAAAAGAAACGCATCCGTGATCTTGGTTCTGGCAAAAAATTCAACACTTTGTAAAATGAGCTTGAAACCACTACAGTAGGGTTCTCTGATATCCTGAATCTCATGGTGCGATTTGTTCTCTACCTGTTCCTCTTAACTATGGTAACCGATCATACATTTAGAAATACGTCTACGCTAGTTATAGAAGTTATAGAATACAGAGATCTGATACTTATTTAGCCGGCCTTTTATAATACACATCATTCTCCAGTGTTGACGGCAACATCAAGGCCATATTTTAAAGAACGAGGGACCTTAAAACCCCCCCAAACCAATCAGCTGGATCGAGGAGAAGATGCCATCCAAAGAAGATCCCATGCTACACATATCAGCCATGTCTTTGCACTTCTACGGTGTTCCTGCAACCAAAGTGGAAAGTGTCTCTGGAGAGAACAGGATAATTTTAGGTCTGAAAAAAACTAAATCACATATCCATGACGAGTCAGAAATAAAATTTATGAATCAGCATAAAAGTACATTTTTCATGCATATATTATTTATACTAGCTTCTCTTCTTTACATCTTTTACATTTAAGAAAGGTTACTCCTTACTTACTATTCATAACCATGAATTGGGTAATACCAAATACATTGCTAAAAAAAGGTGGAGTAAATGAAAATTAATGAGATCTAAATACAATAGAGAACTCTCTTCCAGTCCAAGATTGATCTGAAGGACCCGCTGATTAGAACTTTTTTTCTTCTGCAATTGAATTTCGAAGAGTATTTAGGATAGTTGTCAAATTGGTTCAATCATACATTAATGGTCTTACACCGGGACTACTCACATCCATTAATCCTTCAAGGAGCTGGGCAAGTAATGATAACTCTCCACTCACTGGCTGGTCCAATAAGACATCTATGCCTAAAACGTGTCTCTAGCTATTCATTAACTTAGACACGGAAGTTCAACCAAACACATGTTAACAAAGCTGTTAAGTGCAGATAAAAAACGTAGTCACAAAAGTATTTTCCTGATTGGCTATGTGACGTTAAAACCTTCGTAGATGCTTAGCTGGAACCATATAGACAGAAAAAAAAGAATAAAGCCCAATTTCTGCAAAATGTTGCAGTCATGTCTAACCGCTAAACCAGAGCTACGCTAAGTTTTGAAATAATAAATCATGGATGCAATTCAAAGAATATATACCACTGCTTGCTTTAACTTTGTGTGATCCAGAAAAAAATGACGACAGTAATATTACGACATTGATTGTAAAGTGTTAAAAATTCAGCTTAACTGCATGTTAAGCTACAGGTACTTAACACCACCGTTCTTCCTTATGCAGGAATTGAAACCTAACCTTCCAAAATGCTCATCGTATTTTCGCTCTTGAGAGTGCTGCCTAGAGGATAACGATCGTACACCTAGAATGGTTCTAATAAATATCCTTGAAGAAAATAAGAGAAAAGTTGGGTGGCCTGGATTAAGTTAGCAAGATTAATCATAACTGTTACGACATAAGATCTTAAATCTTTTAAGAGAAGCGGCGAACAAGGTGAAGCAGAAGAGGAGTGTCTATTTCCACCACTTACAACTCTGCAACATGGCTGTAGCTAGACCCCGACACCGCGCCGGTGGATCGACCGAAGGCCGCCAACAAGAGGCCCAGTCAACTACCACCAAAGTGTTGCTACGCCACCAGCGCGCTGCAGACGTTCCGCCACCGCCAGAGGCGGCAGCGTTTGGCTGACTTTAAATTAATTTTGCGGCAATTCTTTATTGCGTCAACCGCAAAGTCGGAGCTTTTCTTTCTCGTGTGGTTTAGTATTTTGATTTTCCTCATAAGAAAATCAAGTAGGGCTTGCACTATCTCCGAATTTTTTTTTTTTTAAATCCCACCTCCTCTCCTCTCAGTGGCACTAACATTTAAAAAACTACTTTTAAACATTACAAAAATCTAAATGCCACCTACACTCTACATTTTACTTAAATTAGCAGCCAAAGAGTGGTCTTCGCATTATTGTACTTCTACTAAAATAATTTTTAATTTATTAACAATAAAATAAAATGCTCTCCCGCAGAGAGGACGTCCCCCCTCCACAGGAAGTCCCCGCTTGCGGTGGCTAATTACAACAACAGACACAATTTTCTCAAATTGCAATTCTGCAAAGAAGCCACTACTAAAAAAAAAAATATAAAAAATTATCCCAATAAAAAATAAATAAAAAAAACAAAAAAAAAACCCCTCTTTTACATCATCATTTCAGCTTATTTTTACAACACACAAAAATAAACACACTAATATTTACGAAAAACAAATAAGCTGAAATTACCACCAAACCCCATTTTTAAACTTCATTTTTTTTTTCCAATTTTTTCTTCTTTTTTTTTCCTTTTTTGGCTGCTAATTAAAAACAACAATTATCAATAATTTTCTTTAAACTACCTTACTGCAACGCTGCTTTCTTACTCACTCGCACAAAAAACTATCTCTTACCAATAAAAAACTCAAACTCTCTCCATTACTTACTTTCTCACTCTCTTTTTCCACCCACCATATTTACAAATAATTCATAATTCAAAATAAAAAAATACTCTCTCCACTCTTTTTTTATCTTCAATAATTCCATTTTCTTCTCAATTAAACTCCTAAAACCCTCTAAACACACCACTTTCTTTCTTTCTTTTCCTTCTACTCCACACATAATGACACATATTTCCAATAATATAACACAGAGAATTTTTCTTTTTCACTTCCAAATCCGAATTTATGTCAAATTTCACCAGCTTCTTCTTTTCTTCATCACTTTGAACTTTAATTTTGCACTTTTCACTTAAATCAAAAACAAATTGAAAATTCCCTTATTTTCATTACACTTGATGAACTCGTGGTCTAAACCATCTTCCATTACTTCAAAACAAAAAGAGCATTTTTTATCTTCATTTCTCAGGAAACGTGACACTCTATTTCGGTAAGGCAAAATCATGTGTATGACTTGAAACATAAGCTCTCTCACTTTTGGTTCCATGGGGAAAGAATGTAGATTTCTAAAGGCATTTTCAAAATTTACAAATGGTTCTTTTTCTTTTACGTGATATCCGTTATTTTCCTCTTCGGGAGTTAAAATCCTGGTTATCTCAGTTTTTATTTCTCTACTATCTGCCATGACAAGCCCCTTCTATTGCAGTTGCTTTAATATCGGGAAAGAATCTTTCATGAAAACTGGGACGTTTGTGTCTGAATTTGTTGAACTAGGATTGTTTAGTAGGGGAACCAACCACTCTCTGGTCATTTGAAAGTGTTCTTGTGGTCCATTTAAAAATTCTAGCGTCATTCTAGCAAGCATATTTTGGCACAGTTTTCTAAAATCCAGTACTCCTAGACCTCCCGATTCCTTTGGGCAAAAGAGCAACTTCTTACTCAGTTTTTCTAGCTTACCGCTCCATATAAAACGCCACATGTAGGTTTCAATTTTCTTTGCTATAGGTTCCGGGAGGGGTATTACTGGGGCCAGATAAAGTATTCTTGATACACAATACATGTTGACAAAAGTTGATCTCTGGAACAAGGAAAGATTCCTGCCTCTATCTTCGCCACATAGCAAACACTGAATCTCGAGTACTTTCTTTTCCCATGCGTTCTGCCAGCAATTTCCTCTGACTGAAAACTCCACGCCAAGTGTCTTTACTGTAGGACTGACTTCCAGCCAAGTTTCCTTTTCCAAGCTCCAAATCCAACTCGCCTTTGCGCTTTTTGTTAACGGGAAGATCTTGCTCTTTTTCTTGTGAGTCCTGACGGCAAAATTTTTCTCGTACCATTCTAGGCCCCGCATTACTGTTTTAATGTCACTCACTCCATCGGCGAAGAAATTCCCATCATCCACAAAGGCCTCAGACTTGAGAACTAAAGTTGGCAGTACTCTGATACCCGTTATTCTGGCTTCTATGTATTTTTATCAACGGGTCGAGATAAATCTCGAACAGAAATGAAGAGCTTGGGTCACCTTGCCGGAGGGATATTTCAAGGGGGAATTCCTCAGTAAGGCTTCCGTTTACCACCACTTTTGCCGCTGCGCCACGGTATAGGTTCTTGTAAGAAACGACAAATTCACCACGAAACGAATACTTCACCGTCATCAGTTCCCATTGAATTCCCCGGACTACCGAGTCGAAAGCTTTGATAAAATCAACGCATATTAAAACCCATTTTAGATCACTTTCCGATAGTTCTTCTCTTCTAAGGAGTAAGTCGCGTAAAATTGCAAGAATATGTTGGACTTTTCAACCCTTTATGCCCCGTGTTGGGTCTCACCCAGAATCTCTCCCATCAGCTTTCTGAGTCTGTTCATGAGTACTTCGAAACATAATCGGGTATCACAGGGAAGTAGAGAGATGGGCCTCCAGTTCTCGATATGTTGCATGTCTCCCTTTTTTGGCACTAATGTGATGATCGCTAGGGTCTGATCCGGTGTAGCTCCTTCACGTATCATCTCGTTCATTGCTGATAACATGATTTCCGAGATTTCACTAAAAAACACTTTGTAAAAATCGTAGCTTAAACCATCTCTTCCTGGGGCTTTCCTGTTTTAGTAGAACTTAAAGCTTGTTTTAGTTCATCTTCAGTAATGGGCTGACTTAACATTTCATTCTCGTCCTTTGACTGAACCTTTCGCTTCACTTCAAAATCCTCAAAAGCATTTGCCTCTCTTGCTCCTTCTTTCCATTTATATAACTCTGAGAAGAAACCGTATACCGTCTTTTTTATTTCTTCGTGATCATCTGTTATCTTTCCATCATGTGTATTTATTCTGTCAATTTTGCTTTCTTCGCGTTTCCTTTTAGCTTTCAAGATTGTCGCCAGGCTTATTTGTTCTCCCTCATATAAATCGTTTAAACGATTTTTTACTGTCCAGTTTTCAAATGTTTTCTGCTCGATTTCCTTTAATTGTCGCCTTATTTCATGGTATTCGAAATCGGATCGCCTGTATTTTGGTCTATTTCATCTTTCAGTTGGCTAAGGACTTTTCTTAAAAATCGTTCGTGAGCTAACCGCTCTCTTTCGCTTTCCTTTTGTAGGTATTTTAGAAAATTTACGATCTGTTCTTTAAATTTAATCCATGCTGTTAGGTGGCTTTCGTCTTGTTGTCGTTCTGTGAGTATTTTTGGTTTTTTTCTCGGATTATTTCTTTGTTTCCTTTATCCTTGATAGTATCAGGGTGTAGTTTCCAATACGGAGCTCTCATGAAACCTGTTTTCCCATTTACATCCCCTATACTTGCTCGGACCGCGTAATGATCAGAGAATAAAACGTGCTCATGCTGAATGGAATTAACAGACTTTTCCATCTCCTTGGATATGTAAATCCTATCGATTCTACTTGCTCCTTGGTTTCCAATTCGGGTGAAAGAAGATTCTTTTTCTTTAGAATCCACATGTCTGTTAAATCTTATGCTTTTACCAAGCTTTTCAGATCTTCACTTACTCTCTATTTGAGACTCGTCCCCGTTCTTGTTTGCACATCCTCTTCTCTGGCTACGCAATTGAAATCTCCCATCAATAATTTACATCCAGTTACAGGGACGTATCTTGGTATGATATTCTGAATAAAATTAGCTCTGGCTTTGATGTTATTACTTCCCGAAGGCATGTGCACGTTTATGAGCGTGATGCTTTCAATCTGGAGGCTACATACGGTTCCATCTTCTTCAAATTTGAAGTTCTCCGGGTCCACTGCAATATCCTGCTTTAAGAAAAAACCTGTGTCGAAAGATCCACTTGTTGAGAGAAATGAATAACCACTTGCCTCTATTCCACAGACACGAGAAGTGTCAACCTCCTGGACTGCTAATATATCAAAACCTGATGCTTTCAGATACTTCGTAAAAACTTCCTGACGTTTTTTTTTGCTTTAGCCCGTTTAAGTTCAGGTTTCCAATTGTTAAATTCATTCTAAAATTCTAAAACTGACAAAAAATGTCTTTTTTTTTATTTCTTTCCTTTTCCTTTGTTTGACTTGGTTTCGTTTTCTGTTCCTTCTGTTTTTCTTTCTTTTGCTTGGTTGTTTTCGTTACCTCCGATGGATACTTCGCTGAGGGTATTTTTTTGGTGTTTGTATCTTTCCTCCTTGTTTCTGAACCCCTTCAGATGGTTTTTGGGCGGTAGGGGGTCTCAGGGTTCTCTTCTGGACTTCCTCTGGTTTCTTTGGTTGATTCGTTCCATTTTTCTCTTCAGGTCGTTTTGCGCTTTTTCATTTTCTTTTGCTTTCTCTAAATCCTTTTGTACATTCTCCTCTGTGCTCTTTAGAATAAGGTCTACGGCCATCGATGGTGTCAATTTCCGTATTCCCTCTAGGGCGCTGCTTGAGCCTGACGGCTGGCTTACAATAGTCCTAGGCGTTCCCCATGGATTATTAAATGTCTGCCAATCGGATTTGGGCTTAAAACACTGTTTTTTTCTCATGTTTCTTCTGTTTCTAGGGCAATCTTTTGCTTCATGAGTTTCGTCGTGGCATATGTAGCAGGCCTTGGGTTGCTCAGGGTAAAAAACATTTATTTTCTCATCCCCACCGAAGATGTTGATAGACGGTGGTATTGGCGTTTCAATGTACATTAATGCGGTCGCTCGGCCAATGTAGACTTGTTTAAACTCGTCACCACTGTATACCTTCCTTCTGATATTTAGAACAGTTCCATAAACTTGTAGTTCTTTCTTTATGTCCTCGCTGGTAGCTTCTCATGGGATTTTTCGCAACTGGACTACGACCGGGCGTCGTCCGGATCTGTCTACATTTACAGGATATACGCTATTTGTGGAATCGCATCTTCGGTTCATTCGTTTTGCATTTTGATACGAGGTCATCTGCCAGCGTTACCGATTTCATAGTGACTCGCACCTGTCCGAATCTCTTAAGATCATCGGAGTCGATCGCTCTCACTACTCCAGCATTTAGGCCCAGTTCCTTGAAAAACCGATGAATGTCGATTTCTCGTACTTCATTTAGGACCGATTCTTCCATCATTCTGAAATCGAACACAACCGTACTTCTGGACATTTTTTCTTTTTTTTTTCTTTATTTTTACTATATAAATAAACGCTATCAAACTCTCACTCACACTTCCTTTACACACTTTCCTTTACTTTCTCTTAACAATAATCACAAACAAATACAAAAAAAAAAAAAAAAAAAATCTCCGAATTTTCGGGTATTTCCCCAAAAATCTATGCGTCACCCCGAAAAAAATTTGTTCCCCGAATCCCTGAAAATCACACAATCACGGTGCCACCCCTAGCGATTTATCACCAGTGGCTTTCCCTGCCAAATATTACTTTGCATACCATAATTCTTCTCAACTCTCTTGTTCGTTGATTTTCGTCTCTTTTGCTACTTTGCATAAAAACCAGACAGATGCAATATGCAATTGCGAATATTGCAATATACACAGTTCTTCATATGTTGACAAAAAAAGTATCGTCTTTATGAAATGAGTTTAAATCATTTCGAATGCAGTTTCCCAATTGCCTTTTCTTACATCATTCGTAGTCAAGAATTTTATTTTCAAGTTGAATAGAATTTTAGAACGCATTCTCTACCGTACAGCTTCAGCCTTCAGTCTGATTTTGAAATTGATAGCCGAAAGATTGTTTCTACAGCTGAATTGTAAGTTTGCAATTTTTTTTTTTTTTGTGCTGTTTTTAGACAAGATTCTCTTAATGTTTAATACTCAATTGTTGAACGCCTGATAGATTAAAGAAAACACAATCTTTTTTCTGAAAAAATTTTAAACCCCCCCCAAAAAAAAAAAAAATTCTTCTATTGAGACAAAATTTAGCTATAGACTAAGCTATGTACAAGGTTGGGGTTTTAAAGATTGAAACGGAAGTTATCCCAAAAATATGATTCATAAAAAATTGTAAATTATTACCTATAGGGGGGGGGGAGGATAGGGGGCTATCATTTTTAAATGATAATGCCTCATTTTTTTTTATTGAAAGCAGGGATACCAAAAAGATAATTATTTTTTTATTTTAAGTGAAGACGGAAGAAAATGATATCAATATCCCTGGGAAATCAATGAAATATCTTGATAGACCCAGGCCCCCCATTGGGACTTGTTCATTGTCTTGGGTATTTGGCGATTTCTCATAGGCTATTGGCCTAATTTGGCTTTGTGTTTGCTCCCTTTTAATTAGATCCTTTGGATCTTATTGAATGCCACGGCGAATCTATGACTCAGTTTTCCAATAATTTGAGGCATATCTGAATAATTTCGACATTTTTGAAGTTGTCTTTGTACCCCTTAACTCATACCCTCAATTTTTTTTCAAGGAACACTAAGCTGTTTAACGTCATTTTGCGTGTTTGTTTGAACCATATAGTGACCTAGTTAATTATTAAGTAAATTATTTTTTTAATGTAAAGCTGAGATGGTATCCTATCAAGGTGGTATCCAGAGGGGGGAGGGGGTGGGGAGGTATTACGTTTAAATGATAATATCTGAATTTTTTTTAAAGCAGGGATGCCAACAAGTTAATTTTTTTTTCTTTAAAGCAGAGACGGTATCCTATCAAGATGGTATCCAGAGGGGGGACATAGGGAGTTATTATATTTAAGTGATAGTACCTTGATTTTTTTTTTTTAATTGAAAGCAGGGATGTCAAAAAGTTGACAAAAATTAACAAGATTTTTGTGAGTTATACTTGATACAGCACTTGTATAGTTTTATCGTCCAAAGGGAAAGGGACACGTGTGTCCAACCCGTTTTTTTTTCTTATTGATAAAACGAGCTTACTTTGAAAACATTCATTCATAACTACCGGGCGGATTCAGACTAAAACGAATTGGTGTGACGAAAGTGACATCGACAAACCTACCTAATGTTGCGCTCGAGTGACAATGGTGCCCTTGGTCCAGTGCCCAAGTTACATTAAAAGGCCAGGTCATAATAAAAACTTTCAATTTGGGAGGTTCAAGGAGGAGTCTTTGACGGTCTTATGACCTCAGGGTACTAGATGTTGCAACGTTCTTACGTATCTACAGTGGTTTAAAAAATTCGATCACCTCAAAAATGATGACCAAAAATATGCAGAAATATAACAAATGTAACATTTGGAGTATTATAACACTTTTTTCAAAGCTTTGAAGAAAAGCAAAAAAGACTAAATACCCCTAACTACGCTTGAAAGCTATTTTAAAAAGAAACTCTTTGGAGATTTCCATGGATATGACCATAGCAGAAGCTTTGAGCCAGGGCGGGAATCAAAGAGGAGTATTTTGACCACAGGTGACTTATGGTTGCGACTTTCTTAAATTTGGTAATTTTTAATGAGCATTTGGAAATCAAAGCTTAAACTCAATAACTGATACTAAGTCTCTTAACATTTTGCTTGGATTAAAAATGACGAACTAGGAAGAAAATCTCAACATCTTCCTGAAGCTACTTCAGTCTGCATTTTATTCCTTTAGTTACATTTAAAACGGATGAGCTTTTCATTTTTTACCTAAGAAAATAGCTGGCACTTCATTTTTCTTCATACCGAATAAACCATTAAGTGTTTTTTGTTTCATTGTAATTGAAGTGTTCTCATGTGAAATGTTCATCATGTATTTTTCAATTCATTAGATGCAGTTTATAATTTAGCTGATACTAGGTATTTATGAGTTTATAATTTGGAATAAATCCCCAAAAGAAAAAAAAATGAATAATATCCAAAAGAGCAGCCAAAAGCAATAAAAAAAGCAGCAGTTCAGCCTTAGCCTACATGACATATATTCTATAAAGAAGCCAAAAAAAAACTTTAAAATATATATTTTTTTAAATTGTTATTAAAAACTAGTTTTTAATACAAGGAAGGCTTTTTTAGGAATCCAAAAGAGCAAAAAAAAAAAAAAAAAAAAAAAAAAACAATCAATATCAAAGTCACCCATTCAACTGTTTTAAAGATAACAAAACAGATATAGGCAAAAGCATTATGAAAAAATTAAGCTTCTAAGTTCAAACTTATATTCAAAGTTTTTACCCAGATAACTGACTAATTTTGTGATACGGTATTTGAAGCTTTGTATGCAGTAACGCTCGATGAAAAAAAAGTAATAATTTTGATAATTATTTATGATAAGAATACATAGCTAATAGATAATTCGACTATTATGCAAGGGTTCTGAAACGCCACAGCCATTTCGTTTCTACCAGATTTCTACTTCTCTTGATGAATAACGAAGAAGAACAGTTTTCAGCCAGCGACTTGTGAAGTTTTGAACTCATGAATAGGCTCGAATCTGTTGCAAATTTAAGCTGTGATTTGAGAAAGACCGATGAAAACATTGATATTTGTGGTCAACATTGATCGCGCCGGCGGCGCGCCACCAACATCTTACCGGCGGCGTGACGCACTGTTTTTGGCCCCGCCGCCGCCGGTCTTCCCTCATCGGCGCGGCGCCGGAGTCTAGCTGTAGCAGTAGTATTATGACTTTGTAAGATGTTTCAAAGAAAATAACATATTCAAGTGAGAGTTTTTAATTTGTTTTCCATGCTTGGTAAACCTAATTGCCCACCAAAGGTTTCGTTTTAACGCTTGTCTAGTTCTTGTCACCCTTGGTCAGAAACTCATTTTACAATAACTGAAATGTGACTGTTTAATTATTACTAGTGCTACCATAAAAACAGCTTGAGTGTAGCCTAAAGTAATCATATTTGACGTGACGATTTGCACTATTAATTTACAAGCAATGATAATGCCTTCTTGATGAGGTCTTGGCCTATATGAAAGGTTCAATGCCTAGCAAGAACAAAACCTCTTTATACAAAAGAAATCGAAGCCCCTTGAGTATTTTTGTAGCATACTTATGAGACTCTGAAATTGTAGTTACAATTGCAATTTCTTCAAAACATTCAGGCAATATTTATCTATTAGATTTTCAGCTGTACTCCCAGTTTAATTAAGTTGCACCCCTCCCTTCTTTCTAATTCTAATGCCATGGTATGACCCAAGCAAAAAACCCAGTTTTAAATTATTTTTTTTTAATAAGCATTATCGGCCAAATCAACTGTTGATAAGAAATAAAGGTAGCAAATGAATTCATGCGTTGGATTTTTGGAGTTGCTTCCAGCATAAGTACATCCCAGCCCCCCCCCCCTGATACTGTATATTGTTAGGCTGTATCCAAAAGTTTACTGATTCTGCTCGTTTGCTTTACTTTTTTGCACTTGCGTTTATCAGAATTTGGCTGACAGTACAAAATTGAAAAACAATAAAAACAGCAAACTTTTGGATACAGGCATGATCTTAAAGTATATAAGTTCAGCTTGACTACAGGTTAAATCACTCTATCGTTCTTCCTTACACCGGAATTTAAATATAACCTTTGAAAAATGCTTATCACGTTTTTTTCAGATGCATTATAATGGATGAAAGAATCTAGAAGGCTGAATTTTTTTTGCAAACCGACTGAAAATCCCTGTGTCTATTGATGCTCTCATGACCCCCCCCCCCCCTATCCCCCGATATGGAACCAACGCTACATGACTTAATAATAAAGTTTCAAAAGGAAATTCGATAGATACAGAGGGGGGCGGGGGAGTGAATTGAAATCAATATTTAATCTCTTTTAGTCCTGGGAATATTTTTTAGACTGAGACTATAGTATAGCTGCTGTGGGGTGTTATCTGGCCTCTCATTGAAGAAAATATTTTTGTGTGCAACACACAAGATTACATTAATGTGTTTACCGGCACAAATGATGGGGAACTGGGGGGAGGGGATCATGAGCGTTTCCAGAATATTTTCCAAGAGTGGGGGGGGGGGGGAGCAAGTGCTACCAGGAGCTTTGTTTTTTTTATTGGCAAACAGTATACAATTCGTCCCTGAGCAAAATTAAATAAATAAAAAACGTTTTTTCAACTGAAAATAAGGAGTAACAGTAAAGCCTAAAACAAACAGAAATTTTTCCGTATATGAGGGGGCTGCCCTATCCTCGATCCTTGCTTTTTACGCTAAAATTCTTTACAGATACATCTCATTCTAATTCGAAGATCCTTGTGTCTGAGCAGTCTTTCTTAAAGAATTGTGACAAAAAGTCAAACTTTACCATAAAGAGTGAGGGCTGAGGCAGGCAGCCCCCTCACCTACGGAATAATTTCTGTTAGTTTTGTTTTAATATTGCTCCTTACTTTCAGTAGAAAAAAAACTTTTTTTTTTAATTGCTGAACATGATTCAATTCAAGTAATTCCAGAGAATTCCCTTCCCTCCTCCCGCGTAACATTTCCCCTGAAAATTTCCTCTCCGCGGAAAATCCCCTCAAAATTTTTCTCGTATTTCCCATAACAAATACAACATATCAAGAATGGAGAAATTACAGCCCTATCCCCAGGGACTATGGCAGTTCATGTCCCCCCTCCCCAACTGTATAATTAGTAGATCTCAAAAATGCTGAAATAAAATGGCTATCTCAAAATTTTGATCGGATATGTTTGGGGAAAGAGGCGTGGTAGGGAGGCTAGTTGCCCTCCAATCTTAACGGTCACTTAAAAAAAAAGCACTAAAACTTTTGATTTCCGTTCGATTGAGCACTCTCCTGATCTTCTAGGTCACTGGTTTTATACGATCACCCCTGGAAACACGCATCTATGATCTTTCTTCTGGTAAAAAAAAAAAAACAACAAATTTCACATTCTTGTAGAAGAGCTTGAAATCTCAACAACATGTTTTTCTGATATGCTGAATTTGACAGTGTGATTTTCATTAACATCTCTTGGTATTTTGGGGGCATTTCCCCCTTTTTCTAAAATCACGTAAATCAGGCTCGTAACTTTTGATGGACAACATTGAACTCAACGAATTATACACATTTAGCATCGCCATAAAAAGCAGATGCTCTTGATGTATCTATTGTAACCAAAATTCCGTTTTTTTAGAGTTTTGGTTACTATTGGGCCGAGTCAATCCTTACTTACAGTTCGCCACTACGAACTGTTTTATTGCAATACATACAAATGAGCTGTTATGATGGACAACTTATCCAACTATCCTAACGCGCATTAACATTTGCGTTAATAGCAACATACAAACATTTGAGTCCAAAGACTCAAAGCCAAAGCCAAAGACAGAAAAAAAAAGAAGTACACATTTAATACCTTTTTTCGCAGGTCGCAAGTCACATAATATCGTTCATTACAATTTAATAAAAAAGGCCGGTACTATTGATCACTTCAAATAATGGGTTTGTTTTTTGTCTTCCCGTAGCCACTCTGTCTTTTGAATAAACTTCCATCAACGACGAAATCACTTTTTAACATCAAAGTAGCTAAGTATCGGTACTTTTGCTTTTGGCAAATAACGCAAAATTACTTTTTGTACCCGTAGCCATCTGCTTTTAGAACAGACTTCAGTTGAGTATGAAGCCAGTTCTTAACAGCAAAGTACCTCAGAAAATACATACTTTTGGTAAATAAATTAGAATTGCTTTTTTTTTTTCTTATCATAGCCATTAGGCCCTTAGAGTAAACGTTCCTGGATTATAAAGCCGGTGTTTAACAGTTACCCAGAGCTGTTCCTAGGATTGGTGGCGCCCGGTGAAAATGTTCAGCTTTAAGACTATGTTTCAAGTATAAAGACAGGATAAAGGAAATACTTTAATTGTAAAATAATGCTACAATTTATAAAACTTATAAATAAATACCCTGTGCTCTGCTCGGCAATATGGGGCCTAGGAATCGATCCCCACTGCGGCAAGGTTGAAAGACAGGCTTGCTACTTGCCCCTGTAAAAAAAGACCTAGTAACTGAAACAACCCTAATCCCCAACAATAGCTCTGGAGGATCGTCATCTTTTTTTTTTACAAATAAATATATCAACATTACTAATCTGCAAGGAAATTACCATATTATGATTTTAGCATTTATTAAAGAATGAATATTGCAAAAAATACAAAATTATATCTTAAAGCTTAAGAATGAGGAATGAAATTTGCAAAAAAAAGAATACCTTCAACATTCCTTAACTTACATTATCGCAAAACGTAAAAGCCTTGCTTTGGTTCAAAACTATAATATCTTCTTGCCCAAAACAAGAGATGTATGTGCCCCCACCCCATAATAAATTGGAAAATGTGAAAGCTTATGTTGTATGTAACAAAATAAAGTTCATGATTCAGCTGCAAATTTTTTCTCATTTAGATCGTAAAAAAAAAATAAAAAAGGATTAAAAGCTAATTTTGGTCAACTAAACAAAAAAGACAAAATCAAACTTTTCGTTGAGGTCACGAAGATATGAACTTCTTTCGACGTTAATTAAAAGAACCATTTTATAGGAATAAAAATTTAAATATCCAGCACTTATGCTTCAATTTAACTACTCTCTGATGAAATCACAGCTAACATATAATAGACAACTAACACAACGAAATAAAACTAGACTCTTTCCAGTCTATATTGTCAAGCCGGAAAGTCCGCAAAGCTTCGTCATTCACTTTCACAACACATATTTGAACATTTGGCAAAGCTAACTTGAAATAGTCAAGAAGATCTTCGGGCGTGATGGTACATAACCGATCAGCGGTTTTGGTCGTAGATTTCTTTTCTATTGCATCTTTTGCATGTAGAAGTACTAACTTCAGTAGATGGTTCCAGAGAATATTCATTTTTCTGTTCCTGTGTAGATGACATAGTATTTTCATTATTCGTTCCTAATGGGGTTGGAGGCCCAAGATGAGCATTCTCGTCTTGTGGCTCATGAAATGAGGAGAGAATTGGCTGAGACTTAACTGCAGAATTGCTTTCTTGCGCAAGACTGTTGTCAACAGATTGAGGATTAAACATACTACCAGCAAAATAACTCTCACTTTCCCTAGCAGAGAATGATCGACTAGCGTCATATGGGACACTAGAACTACTTTCAGAAGAGCCAATTTTAAATTTAACTTTCTCAATAGGTTCATTCTCTGACTGGCCTTCTTCATCACTCAGCTGTAGATCCATCTCGACATTGTTTCTAAAATCTGACTTCTCAAACTCTAATTCTTTTTCTGTTAAATTCAAGCTAGTACTTGGAGCACAATCCATGTCATCTATGTCAAAGAGAGATTTTTTGGTATATTCCTTACTACTTTCGTCTTTCTCATTAACAACTACATCCTGAGAATTATCATAGTCAGAACCCTCTATTTCGTTTTGACTACTTAGAAGAAGTTTCTGGCACCCTTCAACTGGTGTATTTTCGATAACGTCATGGTTGGTTCCATCATCCTTTTTCGCTTTCAAATCATCTTGAGAATCAGACCAACTAAAGCTTTCAACATTTTCTGCAACGTCGAGAACGCTTGGATTCCCTGATTCTCCCTTAATAGAATCATTTTCTACAGTTTGGAGCATGTCTGTAGGAACTTTCAACTTAGATGCGAGAGTAGATTCAGGCTCTTGATGTGTCTCAACAGCACTTTCTGTCTCAAGTTTCAAATTATGGATTTCTTGACTATTTGACCCGCCTTCAACTCCAACTGTTTTGCCAATAGGCACAAAATTGCCGACATTTCCTACGCGTTCTGCTTCAAGATTCTTGGACAAATTTTTAATTTCATCAAGATTATGATCTTTCTTTTCCAAATTAATTTTTGTGCTTGTGCTAAGCCTGTTGTGGGATTCAAATGGAAAGGGGGAGCAGATCCAGAAACCACTGCTTGATCAGATCCTTGAAAAGTCTTAGTAACGCTTTCAGTTGTAAGTCGCATATTTTCCTTTCCTTCAGTAACTAATTCTCCTTCAATTTTCGTTGGTTCAGAATGTTTTTTTTTTCTGGAGCAAAGCTTTCAAACTGAACCTCTATATCATTTTTGTTTTCGGTAGTTAATTCCCATCAACTTTGGCCACTTCCGAAATGGACACAGACTCTTCAACTTCTTTGTCAAGCTCCCTTTCAGTACCCTGAGGCACATATAATGTACTTGCACTAGCAACACTATCCAAGACACCACTACCAGCATGCTCTTCTGTATGGTTTTCATCTGGTAGAGATCCTGAGAGACCAGGCTCTTGTGACAAGGCAGATGTAATTTCATCGCTTTGTTTAAGCTTTGAACCATGTAAAATGGTATTGTCAGAATAAAGCATTGCATCAGAATTGTCGTTGCTAGTTACATCGGGGTCTACCATATTAACATCCGCTTGTATAATAGTATTTGGCCTGTGGAAACTCCCCTCTTCTACTATACTACCTGTCATGCCCAATTTTTCATCTTTAATTAGTGAAACTTCACGCATTTCAACATCTGAAGATATGCTAATATGAGCTCTTAAAGCGTCTAGTCTTTCAATAGTTTCTCGTCGTCGTACTACAACAGTACCGTCGAAAAGAATGCATTCATCTGGTAAAACTAGACAAAAAACTGCTTTAAATTCAAAAGAGATGAAAGATGGTCAAGCAAATCCCCCAGGACAGCGTCCATAGAATCAAATGACAAAACTGGCATTAAAAGAAACTTCTCTAAATTCGGCATTGAATGAAATAAATCTTTGATACTCTGCTCTACTTTAAAACGCAGTACTTCTAGCCCAGTCAGCTGCTCCAATGAACCAAAACTACGCAAAATCGACAAATTTATATCCCAGTCAGGACCTTCTACTAGCTTTAAATATTTTAAATGCTTTACGTTCCGTAACAGTGACTCATGGAACGATTCCTGAATCAAAGAAGTCAAATTTTCCTAAACTGAACCTCTCTAATCGAGGCATAAATTCAAGAAATGAAATATCCACAATATTGACAACACCAAGCAAGGAAAGACACTTCATCTTATGCAGCTTTATAAAACCTGATAGTTCAGAAACTTCTGTATCCGTGAGAAATGTATAACAAGTTTTTCCAGTCGATGTTGATTCTTTATCTCACTTAAGTTTTAAAAAGTTGTCAAGACGTCACTGGCATCGAATTCAACTAAATTATGACAAGTTCGAAGAAGCATTTCAATAACCTCACCTCCACACGGACACATAACTATTTTTTTGGCATCAGGAACGTTTAAATACTTATAAAGTGAATCACGTTGCTTTCTTTCTATGCCTCTCAAGTCTAAAGACTCAATTTCAAGTTTTCGAACACGAGTGAAAAAGTTATGCAGACTTCTAATTTTTAGTTTTCTAGTGTCAATGTGTCTGCAAAGTACTGGATCATTTGCCACCTTATGCCAAAGTTTGCATACAAGAGCAGTCTGTCCCCTTTCAGCGATGGTTAAAAAGCTAAAAACGTATAGTAGGCTTTTATAAGTGTAGCTAAGAGAATTCATCAAGTCAGTTCTCCAAGCAGGTGTTTCGACCTTTTTAGGAGGTATTACATCTTCAACACTTTCCTCAATTTGAGCGATGCTAGCTAAAGGTTCCTCAGTCACTGTGGGAATCCGTGCTGATTCGGGCACAAGTTCAAAAGGCTCTGGAAGTGGCGTAAAAGGGCAAGGTCTTTCCAAACTTACAGGGGTATTACTGATCACAACAAAACGACGCAAACGGTTTTGTTTATCTCGAATATGCTCAATTGTTTGGCTTCCTACAACAGGAGGCGCAACGGGTAAGGCTGGAGGAGGAGGATGAACAGCAGCAGGAAGAATCTGCTCCTCTTCAGTTTGTACGCAAGCATCTTTTAATTCTTTGACATTTTGAGATACAGGAATTAGCTCCAATTGAGGTAATTCAGTACCGGATTTCTGACTGGCCGCTATCATACCTTGGGCGTAACTAGAAGCTTGAGGTATACCATGGCTTTCATCCGGATATTTCACAACCATGTTTATGGTTTCATTTACTATATCCCGTTTCAGCTCTTTTTGACTTTTCATTTCAATTTCAGGTCTGTTTCCCCCAGAATTGTAACCAGCCTTTCTAGATGATGAAATCTTACCACTTTGTGACTTTCGCGAACTAATAGACCTTGTTTGAGAAGAGTTGAGATTTTGACAAGATGGACAAACTAACGTAAACGGATCTATGACAGAGTTACTACTATACCCAAGACATTGTTTATGATAGAAGCAAAGACACACAGAGCACGGCAATTGAGGGTATTCTCCTCGGGCCTTTTGACAAAGAACTGTGCAAGGCACAACAGGAGTTACTAATTTCCGGGTTTGCTGAACCACAGGTTGCTTATCTGCTACTTTAGAGGGACTGCTAGGTTCAGGAGACGAATCTAAAAAACGACTTGGCAACTTCACCTTCCTCCTTTCTTTTGGTGAGGATGGGAAAAGATCACTTGATTTTCGAACAGAAATAGATACAGACTGATTACCATCGGAAGAAGGCACAACTGCTGTATCAGTAATTTGTTCATCAACAGTCAAAGATTTATCTCTATTACTAGCTATTGATCTGTTAACACCCAAGTCACTAGAAACTATCCGGTCATAATTTGAAGTTTCTTCAACTACATCAGTTTGTTGATCCTGAACAGAGTCATCTACAATTTCTGACTTAACTTCAGTGCCCTCAGCAAGAGAATGTTCTTTCATGGTTTCAAAGTTTTCTGATCGATGCCAAAAGGTTTCACCAACAGGTTTACGGATTGTTAAGGTGGGAATTCGTTTTTCTTTATGGCTTTCTTTCTCCTCTTCAACTTCTTGTGAAACAGGGGAAGGAGACAATGGCTCTTGTTCTTTAGATATGTCTAAACTTGAAACCAGTGGTTTCTTTAAACTAATTTTTAAGGGAAGTAATTTTTTAGCAGATGCAGCTTGTCTTTTTTTCTTTCTAGATCCATAAACTCTAACTTTTGACTTAGTTCTGGGTGTTCTACTGGGAGTAACAGCACCAGTTTCCTCAAACAAAGAAGAAGAAGCCATTGAACTGGCATCAGAACTCCGGCTGTCAGGCCTAAACCCAGGTGCTGCAGCAGTCCGAGCTACATCAAACTTGGGATTACTCGAGATTAGACCTTTGAAAAAAGTAAAATTGGATGTTGCTAAAGGAATGTTATTCAACTTTAAATATATCTCTACGTCTCTCATTGACCGGAGCTTCTTACCCACTGGCGGGAAGTAATAAACATCTGCAGAATCACCTAATGCTCGGTATACTAATTCTCGCCTAAATCCATGATCAAATGGTACAAGTAGTGCAGGGTCATCCATTTCAACTGTTTGAGTACCCCGACGACTTGGCGTTCCAATTGGCGATTTACGAGTAGTGGCGTCGATGTCAGGAGTAAGAGTTTGTGAATCAACCGGTTCAGTCTTTATTGATTGTTCTTCTAAGGTATTATTTTCCATGGTGGGGTTTTGGTGCCCTAGAAAAGAAGTAATAGTTACAAAATAGCACCTTTAACGTTATAGTCGAAAAGCAATTGAATAAGCAATAGTCCAATCTCCACAAGGTATTTATGAAGAAATATATAACTAAAATTTATTGATGGTATGATGAATCAGAATAAAAAAACTGTGGTTTTTCAAAGAATTGGAATCGAGTCGAAAAATCGAGTAGATTTTTCTGATTACTGGTATGATTCTACATTGTAATTCAACATTTTCGTAAAAAAAAAAAAACGTTTTTTGTTCACGTAAAGCCATTATTTAAACTCATTGAGACTGGATAATCAAATCTGTAAGCATCAGTACTGCTTAGTTAGACACTTTATTATGAAACAGTTCAATTGAATAAATAAGAGAAAGCTCACTATTGACTGATAATATTTGCCTTGTTTGTGTATTTTACAAGTATTACTTAAGTAAGTAAATTTGCCACTTTGGCATGTAATATTCAGCATAGGGCCTATTGTTAGTTAACCCTTTCGCACTACACTGGATTGATGCTCAGCTTGGTAATAAGGCGCCGAGGGATCATGCCCACTGAGAGCATGATTGGGCGACAGGCTTGCTAATTTTCACTGTAAGAATGATCCAGCAGATGAAATGTCGGTTCCACGCCCAATGTGCAGGGTCGAATCTCCAGAATTTTTATTGGGAGGGGGGCAAGAGGTCCATATCCGGATAGTCAAAGGGCATAGGATATATAACATTTTTTCTTCACATTATTGGAGGGGGAAAGTGCCCCCCCCCCCCCTAAACGACATCC